>JAODAL010028026.1:0-53996 GCA_025379985.1 Phyllomedusa bahiana | reverse complement strand
ACCTGTTTCCCTGCAGCCATCTCTCAACCTGCTCCTGCTTTGGGGATCATCTCTGCATCTGCTGCTCCCCTCACGCTATAAATGGAGACCCTAAGAAGTGCCGTGCTTCATCAGTCAATGCTCCATCCACATTGAGATTTGGGGAATCAATTCCCTACTGAGCGGGCTAAGGTGGCCTTTATAATTAGCCTCTTATCCGGGGAAGCCTTGGCCTGGGCCACTCCGCTATGGGACCGAAGAGATCCGTTGACGGCAAATCTGCAAACCTTCCTCTAGGGGGTTCTGCACCGTCTTCGAGGAACCTGGCCGCACCTCCTCCGCTGCCGCAGCTCTGCTCCGTCTCCGTCAGGGTGACTCTACGGTGGGTCAGTACTCCGTCAGTTCCGCACCCTAGCCTCAGAGCTGGACTGGAATAATGAGGCTTTGGTGGTGATTTTCTGGCAAAGCCTTTCTGGGCGTATTAAAGACAAGCTCGCTGGTCGGGACCTGCCATCCGCTCTGGATGAACTGGTTCGGTTAGTTACCCGAATTGATATTCGGTTTGCCGAGAGACAACAAGAGCTGCGCCTCCAACAGGAGGTCGCCCGACCTCGCCGGCTACCTCGTCTGGCTCCCGTTTTCCAATGACCTCCACTTCCTCCGCCAATGTTTCCTGAGGACGAACCCATGCAGGTTGAGAGAGCCCACCTGACCCAGGAAGAACGTTCACAAACCGTTGTCAGAAGCACTTTTTGCTTCTACTGTGGCGGTTCTGGCCACTTCATTGGGGACTAGCCGGTGTGCCCGGGAAACTCTCGCACCTGGGGTTCGCAGGAGAGGCATCCCAAGGTGTCAGAGTGTCCTCTCCCCATCTCACCATTCCAGTACTATGTGGAGTTTCGCCAGACAACACCTTTCAAGTCACTGCCTTCCTTGATTCGGGGTCCGCTGGAAATTTTGTAAGCCACGCACTGGTGTCCAAATTTCGTCTCCCGGTGACCCCTTCTGCAGAAACCCATGTTCATCCCCCTCCATCATGGCGAATGCCTAAAGGATGCAATTCGGTTCTACACTGCACTCCTCACCTTGCAGATTGGCGCCCTACACAAGGAGACTCTGAAACTTCTGGTTCTGCCTCGCTCCTCTTCTGAAATTCTCCTGGGTCTCCCTTGGTTGCAAGACCATGCCCGGCCCCTAGACTGGAACACGGCGAGATTATCCATGGGGTCCCACTGCCACTCGCGATACCTTCCTGTACTCCGCCCACTCTCTACGGCCCGCCTCTGTAAAGTCTACGAAGCCTTTTGCCGGGTCTGCCCGCTCGTTACCAGGATCTAGCCACGTTTTTTCTGAAAGACAAGCCGAAACTCTTCCCCGCACCGGCCGTTCGACAGTCCTATGACCTGCAACCCGGTAGTACTCCACCCAAGGCAGAGTCTATCCTCTTTTCTGTCCCGGAACTAAGGCGATATAGGAATATATCCAGGAGAATCTCCATAAAGGCTTTATACGCAAGTCTTTCTCGCCTGCGGGGGCCGTTTTTTTCTTTGTGGAAAAGATAGATGGTACTCTCCAGTCCTGTATCGATTATCGGGGACTCAATAAAATCACTATAAAAAATCGAAACCCCCTGCCTCTGATCTCGGAGCTTTTTGATCACCTGCGTGGCGCAAACATTTTTTCCAAGTTGGATTTACGCGGTGCCTACAACTTGATCGTAAACCATGAAGGCAACGAATGGAAAACGGGCCTTTAATACCCGAGATGGCCACTTTGAATATCTCGTCATTCATTTGGCCTCTGCAACGCTCCGGCGGTGTTCCAGAATTTTGTCAACAAGATCTTCCGCGATCTTCTCTACGTCTGTGTTATTGTCTACCTGGATAACATTTTAATCTTCCCTCCTGATCTTGAGATACACCACCACCACGTCTGTCAGGTGCTCAGATGTCTCCGTAGTCACCAGTTAATGCCAAAACTGGGGAAATGCTTGTTTGAACGCACCTCCCTTGCCCTTCCTAGGGGACATCGCTCAGAGCAGGGTCCTCCAGATGGATCCTCTTTTAAGCTTTCAGGCGGTCTTAAAAGTGGCCTCGACCAGTTGGGTCTCCGGTCCATCCAGCGCTTTTTGGGGTTTGCGAACTATTACAGACAGTTCGTCCCGCATTTCTCCACGCTCGTGGCCCCGCTGGTGGTCCTTACGAAGAAGAATGCTAACCCTAAATCCTGGCCTCCATAAGCCCAATAAGTCTTTGATCACCTTAAATCAGCATTCGCTTCAACTCCTGTTCTGTCTCGCCCCGGACCCGCAGCGTCCGTTTGTCCTAGAAGTGGACGCCTCCTCAGTAGGTGACGGCGCTGTCCTCCTTCAGAAGTCCTCCTCTGGGAGACGTGTACTTGCGGCTTCTTTTCCAAAACCTTCACCCCAGCCGAAAGAAATTACACGATCGGTAATCGAAAACTACTGGCCATTAAGTTAGCCCTAGAAGAATGGCAGCACTTGCTGGAGGGGGCTCGCCATCCCATCGAGATCTTCACCGATCACAAAAAGATCTACAGTACCTGTCCAGGCTGACAGGTACTGTAGACCTCCGCCCATATTTAAGCCGGGAGACAGAGTTTGGTTGTCCACCAAGTATAGACTAAAAAACAATATTTGGCTCTGCACATTCAAAAACCTTTTTCTTGAAAAAAATTAGTATAGGTGCACACTGGTGCGGCAGTAACATACATACACATTCCCCAAAAGCACAGCAGCACACTATCAACTAAAAAATCATCCAAAGTATATAGGGAAAATTGAAAAAAGCATTTCTGCCACTAGGGATTTATGAAAATTTGGGGTTCTTAGTTCACACTTTTGATCAAAACTGCAGGTGGGGTCCCCTTGATGAAATCGGGAGGTGAGCTTAAGCAGTTTTGATCAAAAGTGTGAACTGAGAACCCCAAATTTTCATGTATCCCTGGTGGCAGAAATGCTTTTTTCAAATATTCCTATGTGCCTTGGATGTTTTTTTTTAGTTGATAGTGTGCTGCTGGCATTTGGAATGTGTATGTCCGCCAAATATATTCGTTTGAAGGTGCCCAGTTATAAGTTAGGCCCTAAGTATTTGTCCTTCGGCAACTGAATCCAGTGTCCTACAAGCTCCACTTGCCTCCTACTCTGCGAATCCCGAACGCCTTCCATGTTTCTCTCCTCAAACCTGTGGTGCTGAACCGCTTCTCCCGTGGATCTGTCTCGCCTTCTTCTGTGGCCAACTCTGATAACTTTTTTGAGGTCAAGGAGGTGCTGGCGAAATAAACAGTGAGGGGGAAGCGGTTCTTTCTGATTGACTGGAAGGGGTTCGGGCTGGAGGAGCGTTTGTGGGAACCTGAGGCCAATCTGTCATCCAACCTCCTCTCTAAATTCCGAAAGAAGAGGGGGAGACCTAAAGGGGGGGGTACTGTCATGGGGGCTGGCACGGGTGCCGTCGCCCCCCGCGGCTGCCCCCCCTGCCCCCCCTGCCTGACCATCGCCTTGCTGCCCGGGCTCCGGCACCAGTGTACTTACCTGTCCACACTCCTGTGCTCTCTGCCCCTGTCTCTCCCAGCCGCTGCGCGCGTACCCTCTGCTTAGGGCGCGCGCGCGATGGCTGGTCTGGATTTAAAGGGCCAGCGCGCCGGTAATTTGTCACTTGCCGGCCGCTGGTCCTATATATGGTATACACCTCCTGCACTCTCTGCCAGATTGTTGGTGTGCATTAGTGAGTTTTGAGAGTGTTGCAGTTCCGTACTGATTACCCGTGTTCCAGTCCGTTCCGCTAAGTTTCCTGACCTTGCCTGTTTGCCGCTTGCCCTGTCCGTCTGCCCGTCTCTGACCACGAACCTCTGCCGCCCGTCCTGACCTCCTGCCTGTCCCCGACTTCGTCTCCGGATTACGATTCTGTACCACGCATTACCCCGGCCACCATTGCAGGCAAGTCACGTCAGGGGTAGCGACCTGGTAGCCTCACGCCACAGCAAGTCCATCCCGCTTTGCGGCGAGTTCTGGTGAATACCGGGGCTACTTTAGACTCCGCTCCCTGGCGTGGCTTAACTATCATTGCTTGCGGTGGTCCAGCGAATCCACCAACCTGTTACAGTGCCTTTCTTATCAGGTCCAATCAGTTTAATTAAACACAGCTGGACTCCAATGAAGGAGAAAAACCATCTCAAGGAGGATCAGAAGGAAATTGACATCATGTGAGTTAAATAAATGTTCCACAGCAAAGTGCTGAATACTTTTGACCATGAGATATTTCAGTTTTTCTTGTTTAATAAATCTGCAAAAAATATCTATATTTCTGTTTTTTTTCTTTCAAGATGGGGTGCAGAGTATACACTAATGAGCATAAAAATTTACGTTTTGATCTTACCAAATGGCTGCAATAAAAGAGTTAAAAATTTAAAGGGGTCTGAATACTTTCCGTACTCACAGTACACCTACCATCAGGATGAGATTTTCTCTTTAAAGATCTAAGTAAGTTTTCTAAGTGCTGCTCAGTTTTTCTCCACACATGTTTGATCACAAAAAATGTCTTTCACCTCTATCAAGAATTATTGATATCTTAAGTGGACACCTTCCCAAATTAGGTGCCTGATCTTTGGTTGTTATGTCTGGCATTTCTGAGCTTTTCATATGTTTGGATTTCCGGTTCTTATCTTGATTTCTAACCTTGCTGCCTGCAATGAACTTTGCTTTATCTTTTACCATGAAAGAAAGCCTGCCTTGACCTACAGAATACTTGATTGTGCTTTTTGTCTACTCCGATGGTACATCCTCTGGATGTGAACTATCACTATAGATGACTACATAATTGTTGAATACCTGGCATCCCCTGCAGTAACGACTAGATCTCTGTATAGTTGAAGGGAGAAAACCAGAAGACTCTTTAGATCCGCTGCTTTTCAAGGTTTTATACAAAAGTCTGTGAGGCGACCCAGAGAATCTGCCACCCAACTGTGGCGAGTCATTACAATGGTGCTTTAGTTCAGGAGATGATACTAGAATGAAAACTTCATAAGTGTTTTTCCCATTAAATAAAGGCACACAAAGCTTGCAACTCAGAAGTCACTTCTCGTTTTATGAAAGATTGCTTAATTTCAACTATACTTCAAGACAAACAACTTTCAGAAGAGCTCAGACGATGTGTTGTAATGACACATAAAACTGGAAAATGTTACAAATGCATTGTTAAAAACCTTAGTATATACGAATCCATGGTTAGATTAATTGTCTATAAATAGGAAAAATGTTGGACCTACTAATCTCCCTATAAGTGGTCATTCTGATAAAAATCACTTACGTAGTGATCCTAAAACGAATGAGAAAAAACCCCAGAGGGTAACTGCAAAAGACTCTACAACTCTAAGTACCTCTGTTTAGCTATCTCCTACCAGTAAAACATTAAATAAGAATGGTTTGAATGGAAGCCACTCCTGTCTAAAAAAGAATTGTGGCCTCAAGTTTTCTTGAGACAACTTAGATATTTTACAATGATTCTGGGAAAATGTTCTCTGCACAGATGAGACAAAATGTGACTTCTCAGCACAAATGCAAAATTCTCTATTTAAAAGAAAAATAATACTGGACACTAAGAAAGAAATCTCATTCCTGCTGGGAATCATGGTGGAAGAACAATTAGAATTTGAGCTTTTCTACCATCATCATTGAGCCAGAATACCTTCTTATCATTATATGTAAAATGATAAAGATAGGTAAGAAGCAAGATAACCCCTATAAAAGAGTGGTTCTAAAGGTGGGGACCACAGACCATTTATATGTTCTCATCCATTTTGGCTGTTGTTTTGGTCACTTTTGCAGTTTGTCATTGCTTTCACCTCTAGAGTTAGCATGAGGCGGTGCCTACAACCCACAGAAGTTTTTCAGGTAGTGCAGCTTATCTAGGATGGCACATCAATGTGAGCTGTGGCAAGAAGGTTTGCTGTGTCTGTCAGCACAGTGTCCGGAGCATGGAGCAGTTACCAGGAGAAAGGCCAGTACACCAGGAAACGTGGAGGTGCCGTAGGAGGGCAACAACCCAGCAGCAGGGCCGCAACTTCCTCCTTTGTGCAAGGAAGAACAGGAGGATCAGTGCCAAAGCCCTGCAAAATGACCTCCAGCAGGTCACTAATATTCATGTGTCTACTCAAACTTCAGACTCCATGTGGGTGGTATGAGGGCCTGATGTCCAAAAGTCAGTGTTATGCTTATAGACACACACAATGCAGGACGATTGGCATCTGCCAGAGAATACCGAGCATAGCAAATTCAACATTTGCGCCCTGTGCTCTTCACGGATGAGAGCAGGTTCACACTGAGTACATGTGACAGACATTACATGAGTCTGGAGATGCTGTAGAGAATGTTTTGCTGCCTGCAACATCCTTTAGCATGAAAGGTTTACTGGTGTGGGGAGACATTTGTTTAGAGGGTCGCACAGCCCTCCATGTGTTAGCCAGAGGTACCCTGACTGCCATTAAGTACTGCATATGTGAGACCATATGCAGGTGCAATGGGCCCTGGGTCCCTTCTGATGCATGACAATGCTAGGCCTCATGTGGCTGAAGTGTGTCAGCAGTTCCAGGATGATGAAAGCATTTGGATTGGCCTGCATGTTCTCCAGACCTAAATCCAATCGAGCACATCTGGGACATTATGTCTCGTTCCATTCACCAACACCACGCTCCAACACAGACTGTCCAGGAGTTGACTGATGCTTTAATCCAGATCTGGGAGGAGATCCCTCAGGAGAACATTTGCCGACTCATTAATAGTATACCAAGGCATTGTAGGGAGGTCATACAGGCATGTGGCGGCCACACACACTACTGAGCCTCATATCCCTGTATAGAAGCATTTCCTCTGAAGTTGGATCAGCCTGAAATTTGATTTTCCACTTTGATTTTGAGTATCCTTCCAAATCCAGAACTCCATGGGAAATTAGTTTTGATTTTCATTTATCAATCTTATGTTTTATTGCTATCAATGCATTCACTATGCAATGAATAAAGAATTGCAACTGAAATATCTCATTCACTGAGATATAGGATGTGGTATTCTAGTGTTCCCTCTATTTTATATATATATATATATATATATATATATATATATATATATATTATATATAAATATATATATATAGATATATATATATATTGTGACGGCTCGCTCTCGTCGGGACGCCCTTCTGGACCGTCCTGGGGGTCTTTTAGCTCAGGATCGCCACTTGGGTCAGACGGATGGCACTCTGACAACAGCTTCTTATTTAAAACTCAGCCTGTTTTATTGTGGCACAGGTTTAGCACCTTTCAACAAACAACAGAACAAACCAAAACCTCAGGCCATCAGGCCACTAACTAAACTTACACACGTTTAGCCCTCAACTATCAGGGGTCTGTGCCTGCTGCACAGCCCCACAAACACATTTGCTTGCCAGTCTCTACGGGTTCCGGCTTCTCCTAAGCCTCTGGGGGCCAGAGCCTCTGTCTCCAGCTCCTCTGCTGCTCCACACTCTGGTAGCAGACCACGCCCCCTGATTACCTGTAGTATAGCCATCCAGGGACTGGCCCAAAATCTGGCCTGGAACGTGGGGACCTGGAACATGGGAATGTGGAAAAGCCACCCACCCATCTGCAGCTGTTCCGGGAAAGCCAACCCATAATGGCTGGACATCAGCCGTACTACGTAGAGTGTCAGCGACCTAATGTTGATGACCGATAACACTTGGCTTCCCCCACCAAGACCAGTCCCTCGGTGGCACATTTCTTGCATTTCTCCTGCCATACGCCACCTAGTGGAAGCACCATGCGACCACCTATGGTCGCTCTGCCACATATCCCTCCCCTCTGATAAAGGCCATAGGCGTTGCTCACACTGCACAACTCTTCTTCCAGGGTCAAAGCTTCTACACAGGGCCTACTTCATCTTTACCTCTTCAGGGGTGGGGACAACATTGCTCACATACAGCTCAGCTGTGGGCTTACACCAAGCACTCATCCCACAATGAGCAACCGACAGGTCACAGCCACTTACCACCAGTGGCATAACGCTTACACGCTCTGCAACAATGCCACCACCTTCAGCCCGCATGCCGACCTTCACAGGGTTACTACTAGCAACTTCATTACCAGCACCAGCAGCCTTTTTCCCCACATAGCCTAGTTTTGTATTGTGCCCATTGGGCAGTTTCCTCACTATTTTGGGTCTCTCAGAAGACCACTGGTTGGACCCAGCAAACCCACTATCTTCACGAGAAGCTGTAATGACAGCAAACTTCTCAGAGTCACTATCCACCATGGCCGCTTGGGGCGCACCTGAGCCCAAACCTGCTACCTCTTTGTCTGCAGGACTATGAGGAACCCAAAACCTCTCTTCAATACAAGTCCGCGGGTCCTCACTGACCATCTCATGCTCCTTAGGGTCAGCTACATTCCCTACTTTCTTGGGACCCTGAAGCTTTGCCTCTAGGTTACTAGCTGACATCTGGCCTATCTTCGTGACCACCTCAGTGGTGATAACTTCCTTTGGACTAGGATTCACTGTGGAACCCATAACATACATGCTAGTAAGTTCAGGGTTACCACTGCCAACATTACCTGGCATTTCACTAGTACCAGAGGACACATTCCCTTGTTCACACCTCTTATTGCCAGCTCTGTCTAGCAGCAGACCCTCTGAAGCAACGTGTAGAGATGCTTCCTGCACATCCCCTGTAACCGTCTCTGAGGGAGAATTCTCAACCTCTATCAGGGACACTCCTATATCTTGCGCATCATCAAGTTTGCATGAGTCAATGGCGGACCTATTTACATCAGTTAAAGCAGCCCGGCTAACCTCCTTATGGTTCTCCCACTCAAACCCCAAACTGGCTGTGTTCACATTAAGTAACTCAGTCACATTCTTAACACCAGTAAGTGTAGCAGACATCTGGCTGCAAATGGTACCCAATTGTAGGTCGCCATATATCACAAGACATAACACCTCTGTGATACGGCTAATATTTTCCTCCATAAGCTCTGGGAAAAGTTTATCAGTTGCCTCAGAACCAGACACCTCTTTTACCATCGGGAGGGTTTCAACCACATTTGACCTGCCCCTCACTAGGACCTGAGCAAACTCTCTTCTTTTCTGGGTCTAGCAGCTCATATTTTCCACCTCCAACATCATTATAGTCCTTATGACCACTGCAGTAAAAGCTACTGAAAATACAGCAATCCTTAGAACATGTCAACTCAACTGCACTACAGGTCCCAGCATGACCATTCTCTTCCTTCCCTGCAGGGTCACAATCTGGATTTCTATCATAGATCCACTTCTCTGTAATACCCTGCTCAGGGCGGCACACAAAATCTGCTTCAGCATCCGTTTTCTTTGCACACGTTTTTTCCTCGCCACCATCTGCATAACCAGCATCATCATTACACTGCACTTCTGACACCTTGTAGTGTCCATTCCCAAACTGAAATAGAGACTCTTCACTGAGTGTTTGTTTTCCATGGTCAATAACCACCACATTCACACTCCTAGTCTCCTCATAACATGGTTAGCAGAGCCCTCATTTCCAGGGTTTGACTTTCCCCTTCCAGACAATGCATCGGCCATGTTCACACCAGGCAACTCAATAACCTTTTCCACACTAGCATAGCACACCTGATTGCTACTGGCCTCCACATGAGCTCCGCAGACAACTGTATTGACAGCACAACTCTTAGGATTACTATCAATCCCCAGACATACTGCACCTGCACACATTGTGCTATTACCAGCCATAATCACTAGGGGCGCACCTGCAACGAGCACGTTACCTTCACATACATATAGTATGCTGGGGTATCTGGTAGACACATTTACTGACTGGCTATCCATCACAGGACACCCATCACCTGTGCTACTTGGACTGCTCTCCCCTCTGACCTCTAGGGGCATATCTGAACTGCTCTCCACTGCTGCAATAGCTGCACCACCTCTAGCTGCTTGTTCACACAGGGGCGCAGTAACTGGGGTTAATTTTGCAACACAGTCAACATCCCCCTGCTCAACCTGTTTGACATAGCTATGGATTACATGTATATTTAATCCCTTAGTATCATTTGCAATAGGCATAGCATTTATACCACAGGAAACAACATTGAAATTGTCAACTCCCCCAGGAAACACAGCAAGTAACATACTGAGTCTATCAGACTTTACACGTCCACTTTTCCCAGTCTCATCACCCTCAGGACTCTTCTCAAGGCCTGGCAGCATGTCTACGCCTCCATTTTGTACACTCTGGTGATGAGATACATCCTGGACTTGGCTGACAGTCTAAAAATCCATGTCATAAATAAGTGGAACAGTCTTACCAGGTATGCGGTCTGGGTGCAGTCTGCACCTCTCCTGCTGACTGTCCATGTCAGCCATGGGTGGGGATTCACACACCTGGAATTCCAAAGCTTGGGGCTGAAATCTCTTTGGCCTCCACTTGAGAGGGCAGTCAGGAGCACATTCTGCTGCTTTATGGCACCTCCAACACGGCTCCCTCTGCTGGATGGTGATAGAAATTGTTTGCCCTTGGTAACAGCAGTATCCATCTTGCTCTGCAGCTCTACCTGTTCCAAAGTTAACCCCTGCTGGTAAGGAATACACACCCTCTCAGAAGCTGGACCTTTCCTTTCCTTGTAGTAGTCCTGTGGTTGCCCTTGGCAACGGACTCTCCCACTTCTGGTTCCACATCCTTTTGTGCCTTTACTATTTCCATTAACCCCAGACTGGCCAGAATCTTTGTCTTTAGCTTGGAGTAGTCTATGGCTTCATGCAGGGGCACATCGCAGTAGAACCTCTGCATTTTTCCAGTGAGAATTGGCCCCAGGACATCTGCTCACTGCTCGGCTGGCAGTCTTTCACGGATAGTAATCCGCTCGAAGTCTGCAAGGAACGCCACCACATCATCCCCTGCAGCCATCTTTCTCATGGCCTTTCTCACAGACATCCGGGCTCTCAGGTCATCCTCTGCGGACTTGTTGACGCTGACGGCTTCAGTCAACCTGGCTACCTGTTGAGCCAACAACCTGTTCATGTCCTGTAAGGCCTCTGTGTGAGCACACATAGATGCAACATAGGTGCTGGCTTGCTCTTTAGCCATTGTTTGCACCATCTGGACATTTGCTTGCTTGAGGCACTTAATAAGCTCTTCCATGGTGAAAAATCTTCAGCACAGGTAACAGTCTCTTCAGACTCTCTTATTCACTGCACCAACAGTTAGGCCTCCATCCATTTAAATTTCACTGTAACACTCCTTTGTACTTTCAACTGTGCCAATTCTTGTGCCAATAATGCCCGCATCCTCCACCATATGTGACGACTCGCTCTCGTCGGGACGCCCTCCTGCACCGTCCTGGGGGTCTTTTAGCTTAGGATCACCACTTGGGTCAAACGGATGGCACTCTGACAACAGCTTCTTATTTAAAACTCAGCTTGTTTTATTGTGGCACAGGTTTAGCATCTTTCAACAAACAACAGAACAAACCAAAACCTCAGGCCGTCAGGCCACTAACTAAACTTACACACGTTTAGCCCTCAACTATCAGGGGTCTGTGCCTACTGCAAAGCCCCACAAACACATTCGCTTGCGAGTCTCTATGGGTTCCGGCTTCTCCTAAGCCTCCGGGGGCCAGAGTCTCTGTCTCCAGCTCCTCTGCTGCTTCACACTCTGGTAGCAGACCACGCCCCCAATTACCTGTAGTAGAAGGCCTCTTATAGCCATCCAGTGACTTGCCCAAAATTTGGCCTTGAACGTGGGGACCTGGAACGTAGGGACCTGGAACGTGGGAATGTGGGAACAGCCACCCACCCATCTGCAGCTGTTTCGGGAAAGCCAAAACATAATGGCTGGATATCAGCCGTACTACGTAGAGCGTCAGCAACCCCAGGTTGCTGACCGATAACACTTGGCTTCCCCCACCGAGACCAGTCCCTCAGTGGCACATTTCTTGCATTTCTCCTGCCGTACGCCACCTAGTGGAAGCACCATGCGACCACCTATGGTCGCTCTGCCACTATATATTACTCAAGTTGTATATATACTACTCAAAAAAAAATTAATGCACCCCTAAGTGAAAAGGGACAAATTGTGCTCAAAGTGTCAATATTTTGTGTGCCACCATTATTTTCCAACACTGCCTTAACTCTTTTGGGCATGGAGCTCACTAGAGCTTCACAGGTTGCATTCACTGGAATCCTCTTTCATTCATCCATGATAACATCACGGAGCTGGTGGATGTTAACTCCTTAATGACCACCCGCTGACTTTAGATGTCGGCTAGTGCAGGTCGTTCGTCTGCAGCAACATCTTAAGACGTCACTGCAGACATCGGAGTTTGCGGCGCCTGGGTGTCGCAGCTGCGCTGAGAACGGGGCTGTACTACACAGCCCTGTTCCCAGCGCAGCTCCTGCAAGCATCGGGGAGTGGGGGAACCTCTGCTCGCCGATGCTTTAACCCTTTGATTGAGGCAGATCGTCACCGCAGCGCAATCAAAGGGTTTCCCTGCTCTGTCGGGTGATCGGAACACCCGGTAACATGACAGAGCCCAGGGAACGGCTGCACAGTCAGTCCTGGGGACCTAGAGGAGCCCCAGGGCTGTCTGTGTACAAAGCTAGTGACCAGGACAGACTGTGTGCTGTCCTGATCACTGCCTGTGTCAGACTGACACAGATTATAATGTATTAGCATATTCATGAATATGCTAATACATTACTAAGTGTAAAAAAAAAAAATGTAAAACAGTTCTCCCTTCAGGGCATTTAAAAAAAAAAAAAAAGGAAAAAAACCCTGAAAAAGTGTAAAAAAATGAATAAAAAAATAAAAAATAAAATAAAAATAAATATTTAATAAAAATAATTGTGCATATATTACACATACAAAAAAAACTACACATATTAGGTATCCACACAACCGTAATAACCTGTAGAATTAATATAACAAGTTATTTTAAAAAAATTTTAAAAAAATCTGCAATTATTTATAAGTGAACTTAAACTATTCCCCCATAAAGTACAACTTGTCTGGAATAAAAAGAGGCCTCATACAACTGCGTCATTGAAAAATTAAAAAAGTTACAACTGTTGAAACGCATGGAGGCAAAAGCTAAAAAAATGTTCTGGTCATTAACTACTTTTCAGGCGTTCGGCTAAACGGGTTAAAGACCTTGCGCTCCTCCACCTTCCATTTGAGGATGCCCCACAGATGCTCAATAGGGTTTAGGATTGGAGATAGGCTTGGCTAGTCCAGCACCTTTACTCTCATTTTCTTTACCAAGGCAGTGGTCATCTTGGAGGTGTGTTTGGGGTCGTTATCATGATAGAATATTGCCCTCTGGCCTAGTTTCCAAAAGGAGGGGATCATACTCTGCTTCAGTACGTCACCAAACATGTTGGCATTCAATGAACCACAGCCGGCAGTACTCATGCAGCCCCAAATCATGACATTTCCACCACCATGCTTGATTATAGGCAAAGCACACTTGTCTTTGTTCTACTCACCTGGTAGCTGCCACACGCGCTTGACACCATCTGAATCTAATAAGTTTATCTTGGTCTCATCAGACAACAGGACATGGTTCCAGTAATCCGTGTCCTTAGTTTAATTGTCTTCAGCAAACTGTTTGCTGGCTTTCTTGTGCATCATCTTTAAAAGATGCTTCCTTCTGGGATGAGAGACATGCATACCAATGTGATGCAGTGTGCGGCGTATAGTCTGAGCACTCACAGGCTGGCCCACCACCCCTTTAACCTCTGCAGCAATGCTGGGAGCACTCATATGTCTATTTTGAAAAGTCAATCCCCAGATATGATGCTGAGAATTTGCACTCAACTTCTTTGGTTGACCATAGTGGGGTCTGTTCTGAGTGGAACCTGTCTTGTTTGTGTGTTCCTGTATATATATCACAAAAATTAACACACCCCTCACATATTTGTAAATATTGTATTATATCTGGTCATGGGACATTAAGGATATTTAGGCTAATAGTGGCCTTTTAAAATAAAAAAAAATTTCACCTATCCCTTCACCTTGGATTCAGTTCTGCACAATACTGGGTTTTCTGTTTATTTCTTACTTATTCTGAATGAGGACATCAATGCTGCAGTCACTAATTGGTTTCAGCGGTCATATGTATCTGCCTGACTTCACCATTCAGACAGCTCACTTCCAGATGATGATATCGGGCTTTTTGAGTGCTGCTGCCAATCAGTGGCTGCAGTGTTAGTGCCACCATTCGGAAGAAGCAAGACATAAACAGAAAACTGGCAGAGAGAGAGGATGAAAGAGTGTTGGATCCAAAGTGAGAGAAGAGAGAAGGTTTTTTTTTATTTTAAAAGGGTACTAGTTGTATAAAAATGTAATATCAAAAAATTAAGGTGTATCAAAACATTTTACAGGAAAATTTCAGGACAGTAGTCTACGAAGTTGAAGAGACATTACGAGTAAATAATTCAACAAGATAATTACCCAAAAATACAAGTGGATCAACTAAAGATAAAAATATTTTGTTATGCAATTTCCATGTTATGCAATTTCCATGTTAGAGTTCTGACATGAAAATAAAAAATAGACTGAAGGTGGTTAATGAAACAAAAAAATTTTCCCTTTTGTACTCACTGACGTATAGGGGTTTTACCATGAAGTAAAACTTATGTGGGAAAATTGCAAATTAAATAATAAACAATTTCACCTTTAATCATTATTAAAAATTCTGTACCATTTTTGTTTTAGCTGCTACCTCAGTGATCCATAGTGTACAGCACATCTTCAGGGGATATGACCAGTGATGAAAGCTCCTCAGAACTGGCCGCACATGCTCAAACATCACCTCTTCTCTCATGCAGCTATTGTTAATCTCTTCCCTGCTTAGTAATTACACATACTCAGTGCTGAGTGACCTCAGGTGCTGTCATTCTACTCCTGTCCTCTTTACTCCAATTAGTCCAGCAGTACAATTTAATAAAAAGAATAAAGAAACCTCAATCAAGTATGTGCATTGAGAAAAATCCACATTTGGTTCCTGCAGAGATTTGAACCTAGGACAATTATGCGGAAAGGCAGAAGTGCTTACCACTCAGCTACATTGTAGCTACTCGCAGCTCTTTACATAAACAGACCTTTGTTTGACTAGAGTGAGCACACTGTGGGGAAATGCATGGTGATGTCAAGCATGTTGGGTCACATGTTATTTTGTTACTTGTTAGATTAATCATAATATATTATTACATAAAAATGTCAGTGTTAGCAAAAAAGAGATTTAAAAGTCACAGAACATCTTCAAACAATTTGAAAAACTTGTTTGCTAGAGAACAAAATTATACTGTTGTGGGGCCAAATTCAGAAAATGAGGAACAGTCCTTACAACTTTTAATAAATTGTATTGGGATCATGTACCTTGGATAATATTAAAAAAAGAGTTTATCGGAATTTCCCAATGACGCAACAGTTTCCGTGAAAATCTTATAGATAATCTTTATCATGTTTACAATCGCGCCTTTTTCAGCGCTTCCTTTAATTTTGGCAGCCAGCCAATCAGCTCAGAGCATAGAAGGAGGTGAGGGGGTATACGACGTCAGTTGTGGGCGGAGTATGGATCTCATTGGCTGCAAAAATCACATGACCTTGTTTTATGTATGCAACTGCATTTCCTGTTTAGACACATTTCTCACTGATCTGAGTACAGAGCAACACGTCTGACTGCCTGCCCAATAGCTGTTGTAACAGCTCAGAGAGGCAGTCTTCTTTTATACAGAAAACGATTATTCTATTTTTGAAGCTTAGAATATAGTTAGATTAGTGAATCTAAGTTCTGATTTAGTTAGAGAGACGTGTAAAGAAATCTAGTGCTGTGTGCAGCCGAGGGTGGTGGGGGCGGGAAGGAGGGTTGATGATGTGCAGCCTAGTCTCTCCTGTTCTGAACTCACATGGAAATAGCATTTTTTTTAACATTTTGTGGCCAGCAGACCTCCCACCTGAGGTGAAATTGTCCCTTTTGTTTTTGCATTTCTATTGGTGTATGTGCGTCTCAGTTTTTTTGCCAATAGCCCCCTTGTACGCACATTGTTTTACAGATATTTCATAGTAACTGCCGCCTGTTGTCAGTGGTGGCAAAACTGCCATATGTAATCCATATAACTTTTTAATACTTCTATTTCACTCAGTGCATCTCAGATTGGCGCTAATCGTGCACTTGAGGTGGTAAGCGAGCAAAGAGGGGTGTAGGACATGGAGGTAGAGGTACGAGAGAAGGTGCTCCTTCCAGTGCTGGTGACAACACGCAAGCCAGCATATCGTCGGTTGCAGGACCGTCAGGCCTGTCATCGCTTGGTCAGTGCCCTGTGAATCTCAGCAACGAACAGCGTCGTCAATCTGTTCTTCAATGGCTAATGCAACCTGCATCCAACAGTTTTACCTCCTCGTCCTCCCAGTCACGGCCATGAATGTCATCATCATCATTGTCAGCTTCCGTCCAACATGAAGTGAAGGCAGCCCAAATGTCAACTCATGTACCCACCACTGTGGATAATCCATTTTCTGAAGACCTCTTTGATGACACAATGCGGTTGGGGTCAGAAGGCATTTCAAAAAATCAAGAGGCTAAAGAGGATGATTAAGATGAAGTAATTTCCTTCAACCCACTTGACAGTAGAATGCAGGATTTTCAGAAAGGCCTCGTTGACTTGCTGGGGACATCTGTTTCGCTTGCTTCACATTCTAATGTCATGGTGGAACAATGTCACCAGTAGAATAGCAAGTAGGTCTAGCAGCAGCAGTATTGGAAACTAGTTTTTTTTTAATATAGTTTATTTCTTATTGCGAAATTTTCTGCTGATGGTCCATAAGGCCCCTGTGCGGGTTTTTGGGTCATGCTGCGTTACAGGATTTGGATAGCCAATGTCCATTTCACTAAAATACTGCTTCAAAGACTCCTTTTTCTGGCACTTTTTAATCTGTGGGTCATGTAGATTTAAGGGTCATGCTGCGGCCCAGGACAGCCATAGTCAATGTCCTGTTCAACTAAAATGGTGGTTTAAAGACTCCTTTTTCCGGCACTTTTGAATCTGTGGGTCATACAGGTTTAAGGGTCATGCTGCTGTCCAGGACAGGCATAGTCAATGTCCTGTTCAACTAAAATGGTGGTTTAAAGACTCCTTTTTCCGGCACTTTTGAATCTGTGGGTCATACAGGTTTAAGGGTCATGCTGAGGTCCAGGACAGGTATAGTCAATGTCCAGTTCAACTAAAATGGTGTTTCAAAGACTCCTTTTTCCGTCACTTTTTAATCTGGAGGTTAGACAGGTTTAAAGGTCATGCTGCGGTCCAGGACATGTATAGTCAATTTCCAGTTCAACTAAACTGGTGGTTCAAAGACTCCTTTTTCAGGCACTTTTTAATCTGTGGGTCATGCAGATTTAAGGGTCATGCTACAGTCCAGGACAGGCATAGTCATTGTCCAGTTCAACTAAAATGGTGGTTCAAAGACTCCTTTTTCCAGCATTTTTTAATCTGTGGGTCATGCAGATTTAAGGGCCATGCTGCGGTCCAGGACAGGTATAGTCAATGTCCAGTTCAACTAAAATGGTGGTTCAAAGACTCCTTTTTTCAGGCACTTTTTAATCTGTTGGGTCATACAGATTTAAGGGTCATGCTGCAGTCCAGGACAGGTATAGTCAATGTCCAGTTCTAAAATGGTGGTTCAAAGACTACTTTCTTCCGGCACTTTTTAATCTGTGGTTCATGCAGGTTTGAGGGTCATGCTGCGGTGCAGGACAGGGATAGTCAATGTCCAGTTCAACTAAAATGGTGGTTCAAAGACTACTTTCTTCTGTCACTTTTTAATCTGTGGATCATGCAGGTTTGAGGGGCATGCTGAGGTACAGGACATGGATAGTCAATATCCACTTCACTAAAATAATAGTGCATATAATAATTTCTTCCGGCACTTTTTAATCTGAGGGTCCATAAGGGCATCTGTGTGAATTTTGGGGTCATGCTGCATTAAGGGACAGGGATAGTCAACGTCTATTTTAATAAAATAGTGGTTCAAATGCTTGTTTCTTCTGGCACTTTTTATTTTGAGGGTCCATTAAGGACATCTTTGCTGATTTTGGGGTCATGCCACTGTAAAAGAAACCAATAGTAAAGGTCTTATTGAAAAAAGCGTATTTCCCACGCTTCAAGGCCATCAAAATGAACAGCGGTTACTGGGTGTCCACCGTCCTTGATCCAAGTTTCAAATCAAAAGTGATCAATTTCGTTCCACACACACAAATTGACAGTAGAATGCAGTAATTTGAGACAGGGCTCGTTGACCAACTGGACCCCCTAGGGCCCTACCAGCTGAACATCCGCGTTCCCGGTTGGGTCGTTCTTGCTGCCACCACATATGTGACGAGATGTTGGTCCCTGGTGCAAAAAGTGATAGGGTTCTCTTGCCAGTTGCCATGTGCCATTTCCAATACCGGTGTCTTGTTTTGTGTGAAAGGGGCCCCTTTACAGCTGCTACCGCTGTATCTGCTGTGGCTATGCCGTCCTCATGTTTTCGGTTAGCCATTGAACATAATGAATTATTTTAGCCTATTATTTAGCCTTTTAGTTTTTTTCTGTGGCTTTTATAACCTAGTTGTCTTGCCTAAGATGTAGCACATATCCAGTTTCTTGTTGTGGATGTTAATTCCAGCTTCTCCTCACCTGTTTGGGTGTAAGAATGAAGCTGTTGTTCCTCTCAAATAGACTTTAATGGTCATCGGCAATAATCTGTTATCGACTATCGACTATCGACATGATAATTACCGATATCGACTATCGGCTCGATAACGATTGTTGAAACAATCGCTCATCCCTATTAAACACACTCACTGCATATGTATACACATACACAATAAAACATAGAGTGTGTAATTCTTCTATGTTTAATAGTTGTACAGCTACAGTGTATTAATCAGGATATACAGTCTGTGCTGTAATGCCAAATATGGAGCCAGACAAGGATCAGCTTTAGTTACTGTTTTACATTGTATCTACTGGCATAAATAAAGTTTATACTCTTTCAGACTGTTGTAACAAAATGTTTCATACAGACTTACCATGGCACTGGACATACAAGATTAATGATTGTTGCCCTTGCCAAAATTCTGCATTTTTTCTCTTTATACATTTATGTTGTGAATTTGCAATTTTTTATACAGTCAAATTATTTGCAAAACATTTGTTCAAAATGGAAGCACTGCGATAGCCTAAGGATTCTGACAGTTTATCAGTACTGAATACTTGACTGCACTTCATGGCTTCACAGATTCAGCAGTTTAGAGGTTGGGGGCATGAGAATGGGTGGGGTGCAGCAGACACTATTTTTACTCAATAGGCAGGAGGACAACTTCCTTGTTGAGTGCTAAAAATTAGTCCTATGCAGAAAAAACTATTTGGGCTTAATACGCTTGCCTTGCTGTACAAGGTTTGGGATAGGGGAAAGGACTTTTAAGATATTTCTGGATGTACTATATACACACCGATTTGGTCTAATTCAGATTGGCTGAATTTCACAACCTCTTGGGATTCGGGGGATGGCATATTAAGGGTATTTGTATGATAGAGCAAATTATATAGGAGTCGGACCTTAAGATGTTTGATGCTTTAAGGCAAGAATTTTCTCTTTTACATAGCTTGTTCTACTAATTTTTACGGTTGAGACATGCCTTTAGGGAACAGAAAAAGTTAGGTGAACTAAAGGTGCAAAGAAATCTTGCATTGAAGATAATATGTAATGACTCTTCATCTAAAACACTCATATCTTTAAAATATACAGTATTTTTTCTTTATCCATCAGCTTGTGATTAATTTAGTGAGACTCCTTTACCGATGAACAAAGGAAAGTTGGTTTGGAATCTTAGTGCTAGACTCATCCTTGTGAGACTCAATTGTAATTTAATTGCTTCTAATTTACAGAGCTAATAAATCTTCTTCCCTACTCTTTAAAATTAGCACTTGGCCAAATTCCAATTGTCCGAAATGCGGAGTGCCAGATGCTTACATACTGCATCTGTTATGAGAGTTCGCAAAATTGGGTAATTTCTGGAAAGGAGTACTATGAACTATACAAAAAGTATCCCCCAAAATCCCTTGGCTTGGATTTTGTTTTTTTGGGAGATATATCACATCCATTTGCCCTAAAGAGTTTTATGGACCTGTCACTGTACTGCCGTGATATCCTTCAAAATACATTTCTCAGCAAAAATGCTATGTGAATGAATTCTTAGGTTGGGTTCACACTGGGTTCATGTTTGGGTTCTTGAAAAAAAAGATTTTGATGGATCTATAGCAAGGGTTCCCAAACTCCAGTCCTCATGCCCCACAAACAGGTCATGTTTTCTGGCTTTCCTTAGCAGTGCACAAGTGATTTAATTATGCTGCACAGGTGACTTAATTTTAGTCAGTGCATTCTGTGGATATCCTAAAAACACGACATGTTGGTGGGGCGTGAGGACTGGAGTTTGGGGACCCCTGATTTATAGGAAATAAAGGAGCAAATGTAGTCACTTTTGAATGCTTTCTGTGCAGGTCAATTATGCTATTTTGTTTGGCACAGAAAGTATTTACATTTGCCCTACTGTTTCCTGTGGATCGGTCCCAAGATCCTTCTAGTCTTACTGTTAATGTAGGGCATGTTTTTCTCCATTCACCCCAACATCCAACAAATAATTTTTTGGGTAACAGGTGGCCACAAACACTTTAGCATGTGGCACTGAAATTTCTGATGGCGTCCCTGGCCCAGACATAATATATAAGATGGTCTAGTGACTGGGGAGTCCATCCTAATGTTTTTCAATCAAATTTCGGCATGTCTTTCAGATTTTAGAATAAGGGAAGGACAAAACTTTCCATGAATGTTGACAAACATTCTGAAACATAAGGCATACATGACTTTTTTCAGTTACTATCTAATAAATCATTTACAACAATTCTAAGAACATCAAGGTCATACATTTTGTTTGGGACACAGTATAGTGTAGTTTGAGACTTGTAGACTTTTTGCTAGTATTTAGTTCAGATTCAGTATGAAAGAACAAAGTACAAAGGAAAGCTTCATACTTCTTTGGACTATTAGATATTAGTCTCACCTTTAGAAAATAAAGGTACAGGCACCAGTGTGTGACCTCAGCCTAAGAAAAGTAACCTTTTTTTCTGTTTTGTTTAGAATAACTGACGTATTTTAATAGTTTTAAAACTTTGGATCTTTATCATGAGAAAAACTGCTCTCAAGAGTATTATATCATTTCGAGCACACACGTGTCCCATAGTGAAAAATTAAAATGCAATTTATAAGTAGTGTAAATAGTTGTAAATAGTTGTAGCTGGAATAAGTGAATGTGAATTCTTACAGGATGTCCCTGTTGCCAAAAAATGTACTTGAATTAAAAGAAAACAGATGTTTTCTAAAAAAGTGTTTGCAAATAGAAGTTCCTTAAGCAATGTGTTAAATGACTAGCTTCATAATATTATATAACTATAAAGTCTATCAACTATAAAAATCATATTCCAAATGACAAAGATGTAAATTACAAGGTTTTGGCTCTCTGTAGACACCACTAGTAGGAGGGAGGTTACTGCATATGAATTGATACACTTTCATGTTAGTGAAAGAATCATACTGAACTGAAGAAGAAAGTAAAAATGTAAAATACACCTGGTAAGGAAAGTATTCAGACCCCTTTAAATTTTTCACTCTTTGTTTCATTGCAGCCATTTGGTAAGATCAAAAAGTAAATTTTTTGCTCATTAATGTACACTCTGCACTGCATCTTGAAAGAAAAAAACAGTAATGTAGATATTTGTGCAAATTTATTAAACAAGATAAACTGAAATATCACATGGTCTTAAGTATTCAGACCCTTTACTCAGTATTGAGTAGAAGCACCCTTTTGAGCTACTACAGCCATGAGTTTTCTTGGGAATGATGCATCATGTTTTTCAAACCTGGATTTGGAGATCCTCAGCTATTCTTCCTTGCAGATCCTCTACAGTTCCCTCAGGTTGGATGGTGAACATTGGTGGACAGCTATTTTCAAGTCTCTCAAGAGATGCTCAATTGGGTTTAGGTCAGGGCTCTGGCTGGGCCAGTCAAGAATGGTCACAGAGTTGTTCTGAAGCCACTGCTTTGTTATTTTAGCTGTGTTTATAGGGTCATTGTCTTGTTGGAAGATGAACCTTTGGCCCAGTCTGAGGTCCAGAGCACTCTGAAGAGGTTTTTATCCAGGATATCTCTGTACTTGGCCGCATTCAACTTTCCTTCAATTGCAACTAATCGTCCTGTCCCTGCAGCTGAAAAAACCCCATAGCATGATGCTGCCACCACCATGTTTCACTGTTGGGATTGTATTGGGCAGGTAATGAGCAGTGCCTGTTTTTTTCCACACATACAGCTTACAATTAACACCAAAAATGTAAATCTTCGTCTCATCAGACCAGAGAATCTTATTTCTCATAGTCTGGGAGTCCTTCATGTGTTTTTTTGCAAACTGTATGCGGGCTTTCATATGTAATGCACTGAGGAGAGGCTTCCGTTGGCACACTCTGCCATAAATCCCCGACTTGTGGAGGGCTGCAGTGATAGTTGACTTTGTGGAACATTCTCCCATCTCCCTACTGCATCTCTGGAGCTCAGCTCTTGGGGTTCTTCTTTACCTCTCTCACGAAGGCTCTTCTCCTACGATTGCTTAGTTTTAGGGATGAGCGATAGTATCGAGAAAAGTTGAAATCGGCACGGTTTTTATGTTTATCGGAATTTTCCGATGTCGTGATAGTTTCAGTGAAAATCTTAAAGATAATCATAATCACATTTAATATTGCGACGTTTCCGGCGTTTCCTGTAATTTTGGCGGCCAGCCAATCAGCTCAGAGCAAATAGGTGGCTGAGGGGGGTATATGACGTCAGCTGTGGGTGGTGTATGGATCTCATTGGCTGCAAAAATCACATGACCTTGTTTTATGTATGCGACTGCATTTCCTGATCAGTCTCATTCCTACACTTTCTCACTACAGAGCAGCACGTCTCGCTGCCTGTCCCAATAGCTGTTGTCACAGCTCATAGAGACAGTCTTTTTTTTTTATACAGAAAGCCATCCTTGTAGCTGTGAAGCTTAGGATATAGCTGTATTAGAGAATTTTAGTTCTTATTTAGTTAGAGAGAGACTTGTAAAGACATCTAGTGCTGTGTGCAGCTGCGGGGGTAGGGGGGAGTCGGAAAGGAGGGGGGATGATGTGCAGCCCAGCCTGTCCTGTCGCATTGAAATAGCAATGTTTTTTTTACCACTTTTTGGCCAGCAGACCTCCCAACTGAGGTGAAATTGTCCCTTTTGTTTTTGCAGTTCTATTGGTGTCTGTGCATCCCAGTTTGTCACAAATAGCCCCCTTGTAGGCAAATTGGGTTGCAGATATTTTATTGTAACTGGTGCCTGATGTCAGCATTGTAAAACTGGCATAGCTCATCCATAGAACTATTTAAAAGTTCTATTGCAGTCCCTGCGTCTCAGTTTGGCGCAAATAGCACACTTGTATGCAAATTTGGTTACAGATATTTTATAGTAACTGGCACCTGTTGTCAGTGATGCCAAAACCGCCATATATAATCCATATAACTTTTAAATTGTTCTATTGCACTCAGTGCGTCTCAGTTTTTCACAAATAGCCCCGTTGTACGCAAATTGGGTTACAGATATTTTATTGTAACTGGTGCCTATTGTCAGCATTGTAAAACCGGCATATCTCATCCGTATAACTTTTCAATACTAGTATATTGCACTCCATGCGTATCATTTTGTCTTAAATAGCCCCATTGCACACTAATTTGGTTACAAATATTTTATTTTAACTTGTGCCTGATCTGAGTGTTGGCAAAACATCCTATCTAATCCATATAACATAGGACAATAGGGCAGTATTCCTGCCAGGGGCCCGAATCAAAAAGGTGCCCTATGATATGTTACAGCTAGGAAGTAGTAATGGGTGGGCGCCCCATTTGATTTAGCTGCATGTGGCCATGAAACGGTTAATAGATGACTGACGGCAGCCCTGGCTCTCGCCGCACGTGCTGTAACTAAGGCCCTTCCAGCTGAAGCTCTGCATTCCCCGTTGGGACGTTCTTTCTGCCACCACATATGTGACGAGATGTTGGTCCCTGGTGCAAAAATAGGTAGGGGTCTCTTGCCAGTTACCATGTGCTATTTCCAATACTGGTGTCTTATTTTGTGTCAAAGGGGCCCCGTAGCTGCTGGTACTGCTGTACCTGCTGTGGCTACGCCATCCTCATGTTTTCGGTTAGCCATTTAACATAATGAACTATTTTAGCCTATTAATTTTTTTCTGTGACTTTTATAGCCTAATTGTGTTGCCTAAGATGTAGCACATATCCAGTTTACTGTTGTGGATGTTAATTCCTGCTTCTCCTCACCTGTTTGGGTGTAAGAATGAAGCTGTTGTTCCTTTCCCACAGACTTTAATGGTCATCGGCGATAATCGACTACCGACATGATAATTGCTGATAACGACTATCGACCGAATAACAATTGTTGACACAATCGCTCATCACTACTTAATTTAGCTGGACAGCCAGGTCAAAGAAGATTTATAATCATCCCAAACTTCTTCCATTTAAGGATGATGGAGGCCACTGTGCTAATAGGAACCTTAAGTGCTAAAGATATTAATTTTTTTCTGTCACTCTTAGAGCCACATTTTCTTCATTAAGGGGTTCCACGTATCCAGTTTACTATTGTGGATGATAATTACAGCTTCTCCTCAACTGTATAGGTATGAAAATGAACTAGAACATCTTCTCCCATTGACTTTAATGGGGTTCGAGTTCGGGTTCGAGTTCAATAGAACCTCGAACCGAACACACTAAAGTTCAAGGCTCTAATCGAACTAGAACTTTTTACTGCTCGCTCATCTCTACTTATGACCATATGATATTTCAGTTTTGCTTGTTTAATAAATTTACAAAAATATCTAAACTTCTGTTTTTTTTTTCTTTCAAGATGGGGTGCAGAGTGTACATTAATGAGCAAAAAATTTAAATTTTTTGATCTTACCAAATGGCTGTAATGAAACAAAGAGTGAAAAATGTAAAGGGGTCTGAATACTTTCCTTACCAGGTGTATTTTACATTTTTACTTTCTACTTCAGTTCAGTATGATTCTTTCACTAACATGAAACTGCATCAATTCATATGCAGTAACCTCCCTCCTACTAGTGGTGTCCAAAACCTTGTAATGTACATCTTTGTCATTTGGAATATGATTTTTATAGTTGATAGACTTTATAGTTATATAATATTATGAAGCTTTTTCTACCCACTGTAAAACTACACTAATGTTTTTTTCTTTGCTGGTTTCTGAATAAATTATAAGGTTAACGTAATGTAATGGTTAATGGTTAAAGGATATGGTTATTTATATGGTATATGGTTAAGTCATGCAAAAAAAAATACAGAAAAAACCTATGGCAATGTTGAAAGAAAAATCAAAAGGCCAGTATTTAAGGGTTGACCCTAAGGTTACAAGGAAAGGAAGCAGATGATTTAGACTTTTAGAACAGAAACTACAGATCCATTTCTAGGAAGGTATATTATAAAATGAGTCTGCATTAAACATTAGATCCAAGCTTAAAATCGTACTAATAAGTGGAAGTTTACTTCAAGACTATTAGGAATAAAAATGTTGTGTTGTGCAGTTATGGTTACATGTAAACTAATGATTAATTTCTATTCAAATAATGCATTTTCCCTTTATAAACATGTAATCTTTCTATCGAGAATCATTTTTAAGAAACATTTCCTGTGGTAAAGATGGAACCTTCATTTTAATAGTCTCAGGGGATGTAATCCACGTTAACTGGATAGCCCTTGGGATAAAAGGATTTCATCAACTGACCCTGAATTTTTGACATACAAAATTTAAATCATCTGCTGTTTTTAGTACGATGAACTAGTTTATCTTTTAATCATTAAAATCTGTAGGAAAAGCAAACAACATTCTGTCTTGTTTCCTACCAGAGTCAAGTTAGTCTAAGCTACTTAGAAGTGAAATAAAACTTCAAACTTTTATAGCACTGCAGGGATATTGTTTCTTGAATAAAATATCAACTTTTTTCATATTTACTGAAAGATGTGATGATTAAGAAATAGTAAAAGGTAGTCTGCTTCTTATTATAAAGTAACTCTTAACATACATATAAAGATACAAATGCAAAATGTAACCTATTAAGATAATCCATCCTGAAGTTCTAAAAATTAGTAAAAAAAACCCGATATATTCTAGATATTTTAGGAATAGTGTTTTTTCTGTTTCCACTTCAGTTGTGGTGGACATGCATTCCTGGTCTTGCTTTTCTCTCTTCTTCATTGGGCATGCTGAAGGATCCCCGGCATAGTGAATTGTATGCCTTTAAACAACAGCATCTTCTCTGCATTTTAGAGGAAGAAGCTATGGAAAAGGTACGTTAGGGACAGCTATAATCGTGATCAGCATATTTTACTATTTTTAAACTATTTTTTAGAAGCTTAGTACTTGATCTGTAATTTTTATGTAAAATGTTGTCCTATGCATCTTTGTTTATTTTAGTAACACATGTTTTGGGCATAGGTTTATCACAATAATCTTGTGGACACATAGAGCGACATGTATGATTTTTGGTGCCCAGGCGCCATTTTTTTTGCATGAGTTAGAATCGATGAACCTACTGCGGGTCATAGATTTAGCGCTTTCTATCAACTAAGCGATAATTCTGGCTCAAGTAAACTGCTTAAATTGTTCTAACTGTTCCAGCAGTAATGCACCTGGATTTGCCGATAAATAGTCATAAATGTGCAGAATTGTACGGTTGCAGTGCCACACGCCTTCAGAACGCAATTTGACCTCAGGCGCAATACAAAGTGCCGCTCTGTAATGCGCCTGATATTGAAGTGCACCTGATTAAAAATATAGTGAACAGGGCTAAAAAGATGCCAGACTTCTGGCGCAGCCCCGTACATACTGTACATGTCGCCCATAATATTTGGCACATGCCAATTAGGGTATATTGACAATGCGTCTTTTGGGGCATGTTTTGACACGTGTTTCTGGCATTATTTCACCAGAATAAATGCCCAAATATGCCCCAAACACTTTATATTACAGTACCCATAGAGATCAATGCAAAATATGCAGTATCAATTACACTCTGCATAGTTTATGATCATAATTTAGTGTACGTCTGCAAAGAAGTGACATGTCACTTCTTTGCAGGTTTTATAATTGCAACACAGATATTAGCTTTAAAAATTTCCCTTAAAAGGGCCGAAATTTAAAAATTGCAAAATGTGCCCCATTTACGGTATACAATAATTTGCACTGTAGTTGAGAGGGTAAATCAATTTAACAAAGGGAATTGTTTAAAATTTCGGGAAAACTTGATTCTGAACGAGTCGAATTTTGGGGTGTTTTACGGGAACGAAGCGTTTTTTTAATTGAAAAAAATGGCTGCAGAATGGCGTTTTTGGGGGCAAAGAACTCGGGAGGAAGAAAGGGGTAGCCTAAATGCATGTGCAAGATAAGCCAACAGGACCGGGGGGTTTCTGTGAGTCACCGCCTAGAAAGTCCGGGTGCGACGCTGGCAGTTCACACTTTTCTCACGTGCTGTGTAGGGAAGCGCTGTGCTGAGATCTCACACTAAAAAACTAATTTTTTACAGTGATTTTTTTTTTTGGGGGGGGGGGGGTGTCACAGTTGTCTCAGAGACTGCTTCTCTTACTTTTAATTTTTTTTTTGTGGGGTTTGGAATTGAAGTCCAGTGTGCATCCAATTAAGCTGCAATAATTTTAATGCTATCTGCCAGTTCTTGAGCACATTGAAATCCAGGGTTTTAAGGGTTTTGTTGCTTTGTTTTTCATTTAAAAAGAAACAGCGTTTTACAATTAAATACCCTTAATTTTTGGGCTGCTCATTTTTTTTGAGCATTTAGCCCAAGGGTTAATTTAAAGGGTTTTTTTTCTCTGTTTGGTCATAAAAAAAACGTTGTTTTTAAACCCCAAAGAAAAAATTTTGCCTGTCGGATTAATCATACCCCGAAATTTAAAATAAGCGTTTTTCTGCTCTTTGGTCAGTAAAATACACGTCTTTTTAAACAGTACATAGGGGTAATTTTGGAAACCTCTTTCTTTTGCGCAATTTAGACCCCGGGGTTTATTAAGCATTTTTTGCTTTTGTGGTCATAAAATACAGTCGTTTTAAACACGTACAAAGCTGGTAATTTTTGGCAGCACGTATATTTTGAGCAATTTTAATAAAAGGGTTAACTAAGTATTTTTCTGTGCTGTTTCGTAAAAAAACGTTGTTTTTCAACCCCCAAAAAAGAAATTTTTGGCTGTGCAAAATTCATACCCGAAGTTGTTACGCTTTTTTCTGCTGTTATGGTCAGAGAATACACGTCGTTTTAACACCTAAAAAAGCTGGTAATTTTTGTCAGGAATTTTTTTTGCGAATTTTAGATCCAAGGGTTAATTAAGCTTTTTTTTGCTTTGTAGTATTAAAAGAACCAGTTTTTTTTCAACGCCAAAAAAGAAATTTTGCCTGTACAAAATTTCACATCCAAAGGGTTAATTACACTTTTTTTTGCTTTTGGGGTCAGTAAAATACACGTGTTTTAACCCGCTACAAGGGTAATTTTTGGCAGCACATTTCTTTTGCGAAATTTTAGATCCAAGGTTTTTTAAAACATTTTTTGCTGTTGGGGTCAGTAAATACCGTCGTTTTAACACCTTTTAGCTGGAAATTTTTTGGCACTCTTTCTTTGCGCAATTTAGACCCAAGGGTTAATTAAAGCATTTTTCTGCTGTTGTGGTCAAAATACATGTCGTTTTAACACGAAAAAAAAGCTGGTTTTTTTTGGGCGAATTTTTTTTGCGCAATTTAGACCCAAAGGGTTAATTAAGCATTTTTCTGCTGTGGGGCGTAAAATAACGTCGTTTTAACACGAACAAAGCGGGTATTTTTTGGCAGCACTTTTTTTGGCAATTTACATCCAAGGGTTTAAAATAAGTTTTTTTTCCTGCTGTTGTAGTCAGTAAAAAAAAGTTTTTTTTCAACCCCAAAAAAAAAAATTTTGGGCTTAGTTTATTCATATCCAAAGTTAATTAAGCTTTTTCTGTGTTGTGGTCAGTAAAATACACGTCTTTTAAAACACCCCAAAAGGTGGTAATTTTTGGCAGACTTTTCTTTTGCGCATTTTTTCCAGGGTTTTTTAAAGCGTTTTTCTGCTGTTTTGGTCGAAAAAATTACGTCTTTTTTCACGCTCAAAGCTGGAAAATTTTTGGCAGCACATTTCTTGCGCAATTTACATCCAAGGGTTAACTAAGTATTTTCTGCGTTGGGGGGTATAAAAAAAGTTGTTTTTCAATGCCAAAGAAAAATTTTGGCTGTCAAAATTCTTTTCCAAAAGTTAATTTAAAGCGTTTTTTGGTGTTGTGGTCAGTAAAATACATGTCGTTTTAACATGCTACAAAGTGGTAATTTTTGGCAACATTTTTTTGGCAATTTAGTCCAATGTTTAATTTAAAGCTTTTTTCTGCGTTTAGTCAGTAAAAGAAAGGGTGTTTTTCAACGCCAAAGAAGAATTTTCCCCTGTAGATAATTATTTCAGAAGGTTAAATTACGCGCTTTTTGCTGTTGTGGTCGAAAAATACACGTCGTTTTAACACGCTACAAACGGAAATTTTTGTCGCACATTTCTTTTGTGCTTTAGACCCAAGGGGTTAAATTTAAAAGCTTTTTCTGCTGTTGTAGTCAGTAAAAAAAACTGTGTTTTTCACGCCAAAGAAAAAAATTTTCCCGTACATAATTTTTTCCAAGGGTTTAATTACACGTTTTTTGCTGTTGTGGTCAGAAAAATAAAATCTTTTTAACACGTCAAAAGCTGGTAATTTTTGGCACCTCATTTTTTTGCCAATTTAGATCAAGGGAAAAAATTAAGCGTTTTTTCTGCTTTGTGGTCAGTAAAATACACGTCGTTTTAAACACACTACAAAGCTGTATTTTTGGACCTCTTTCTTTGCGCAATTTAATCAAGGCAAATTTAAAGGGTTTTTTCTGCTGTTGGGTCAGAAAAAGAAACTGTGCTTTTCAACGCCAAAAAAGAAATCTTAAATGTCAAATTCATACCCAAGGGTTTAAATTTAAGCCTTTTTGTGCTTTTTATGCAGTAAATAACAGTGTTTTTAAATGGCACATACAAGTAAATTTTTTCCCTGGCCATTGTGGAGCACAATTTTATCCAAGGGTTAACCAAGCTTGTTAGGGGTTCATTTGGGGGTCAAATAAGGGGGGTATTTATCATATACAGATATCTTCATTAAACAGAGTCTGTACATTTTAGAACAAAAAGTATGTAGACAGAGAGGTGTCAGGCTCTTGATGCGTGGGCAGTGGCACAAAATTTCCCGGAGCGGGACAGTCGCAGCACAGTCGGAATTGCAGCAGGGGTCACTCGGTGAGGCCAGAACTCCGGTTTTCATTAGCGGCCGTGTGTTGACCAGAACCCCCGGGTTCTTGTTGGTTGACTAGGTCATCCACTTCCCCCCCAAGAAACCCCGACAACCCCAGCCAAATCGGGGGGAACGTCGACACAACCCCTTTGTTGACATGGCCCCGGAGCGGGTCAGCGGCCCCCACCTGTCCTAACCCGCCACTGCCCTCCGGTTCCCCCGCCCAAAATCTACAGTGGTCGGGCTCAGGCCCTATTAGGAGGGTGAAAAATTTGAGGGGGACAGTCAGATTACTTGGGGAATGAAGAAATGGGGCTAATATCCCCGTTTTTACGTAGGCGGCAAAGTATAGATGTGGGGGTGGCTGGGAGGGCATGTTGTGAGGGGTATCCTCTACATACCAAGACGTTTGGGGGGACAGATGAAGATAAACAATAATCGGTGTTTTGCCGACCCACTTGGGGCCCGGGGGAAGCAAGGGCTTCATCATCGTCAGGAGGGGGGGCCCCAGTTTCGCCGTCAGGACGGCGAAGCCAGAAAAGGGGGAGTGTGGCCGTGGTCGCAGGGGAGCAGCAGTGGGGTCGGGAGCCAAATGGCCACGGGTAGAAAACCCGCTTGCGGTCCAAGAAAAAGCGGGACAGGGGCTCGCGAGGCAGCGGTAAAATCAGTATCGCGGTGTGGCGTTTTTTTCTAACACCCGGGGGAGCCCAATAGGGGATATGTAGAAATTTTGGCAGAAATTTAAACGTGGCCCGGGGGCTAACGTTGGCCCATGCACGTCACCTCCGTGGCCTGGGAAACGTGGCTCAGATGTTTGGGGTCCTCCTGCCCCGAGCAAAAAGCAAAAAAGCCGCCTACTGGCACGCATGCCTTGCAGCCAGTCAAAAGGCTCCCCAGCTCGAGAAGGGGCTTTCCTCTTTGACATCATCTCCCACCGATGCTCTGCCCCCGTTTAAACATGGCGCCGCATTTCAACGAGGCGATTGCAAAGAGCAACAGTATGCGTCCAACCCCTAAGGTGCAGAAATTACCCTGTTCTGTCCAAGTTTTTGGGATGTAGTCCCCCCCTTTCCAAATGGGGGACTCTTGGGGAGTTTTCCCGCGTAATTTTTTTTCCCAAAAAAAACAGTAACAGCACTTTTACAAATTGTAGAACAGAAGGTGGGTCAGTTTGAGCTTTTGGTTTGTTCCCAAGGTGCATAGCGCGCGGGTGTGTGTAGCTTAACTGGGTCAGGGCCATTTCATTCCCTTTTCGGCCCCCTGGGGGAATAGCTTCCTGCCCCCACACCAAAAAACTTGGACAGGAGACACCGCTTTTTCCCCCACGTTGTCAAAAAGTGCTCCTGCGCCAATGTCCGCCGCTTCCCCTCCTCCACCACCCCACCCTCTCACCTCCACAAAATGCTGCTCCTCATACCACATTGTCGGGCACAGCGATGTCACGCATTCTACACCTGGCTTGCCCGGGAGCGAATCAACGGGGGAAACTGTCCGGGTCATGCAGCAAGCAATCAATTGTGGCTTTTTCCGTGCCAACTGCAAATCGGAACCTGGGGACGGACAAGGGAGGAACATGGTGTCCCCGCTGCAAAGAGGAGGGTGGGCCATGCACTTTGCATTGGGGAGGTGTTCAACTGGTTGTGGGAAAAGGTTCCTGAATCTTCCCCCGATCTTCAGAAGATTTGAAAATGGCCCGGAAACTGCCATGCACTTCACCATTCCTACAAACCCGGAAAACCCCCCCCCGAGTTGCGAGCGGGAAGGGGCCCCACCCCAAAACGCTGATATGCGATGTTTCCACCCTTGGAATTCCCCCTGCACATGTTGGGACCGACTGTATGAAGAGAAAGGCCATTAAGATTTTTTGATGACCGGGGACAGGGTATCCCCTGTGTAACTTGATGTCATCCAGTGGCAGCTCATGGTGACACCTGCCGTTTGCTAAAGGGCCCTTCGGGAAGCCACGTTATTTGTAGGGCCCGGACTAGGGGTGAATAATGTCATTCCACTGCTTTAGCCTGAAAAAGATGCTGAAAAATCTGTCTGGGAGGGAATGGGATGTGGGGGACGAACTGGGGGAGGAGGGGGCATTTGGGGGAACATTTTCTGGGGAAAAGAGGGGGTTTTTTTTACCCAGGTGACAGGAGGGAGGGCGGGCAGCTGGAGTAGGTAGAGGGATGAGGGAAGACGAGGCAGATGCCCCCAAGCACCGGGCGGTATACAATGGAGATGGAGGCAGGGATCCCCCCCAGTCATTGTGCAGATGGCCCACACGCTTTTTGCCTGGTAGTGACGCAATAGTCACCTCCCGGGAGGGGATACTTCTGGCTCTCCCCCCCTATTGGACCCTCGCTACCCCCCAAAAATGGAAGCCTTTTTTCCCCTGTGAAAGGGAGGACAAACTCAAAATCTATAGGGAAAACCTCCCTTGTCTTGGCCCTGCCTAGTGCGGCATCGTCCATCTCTGTCAGGTCTGAACGGGGGTTCCTCAGCGCTCACTTACCCCTGCCCCGATGCTGTGCGAAAGGGGGGGGGTGGGAAAAGTACCAGTCCCTCGCAGCAACCTAAGTCGGAGTCGCTGATAGCAGCTTCCTTCACCCCCTAGTGGGAGGGCCTCACCAGAGCAGCAGAGGAGGACCTGGAGCAAACCCTGAACAACAGGGGGTGGCCCCTTGGACAGACTCTGCATCCCAGTTAGAAGATCCGTGGACTATGGGAGCCAAACGGATGTGGGCCGCAAAATTGCCGAGTTTGCAATGGGAAGCTGTCCCGCCCGGAGTATGTGGATCAGAGCGGGGGTTAGTGCGGCAGGGGCCCTGTTTCCCAAGGAGAACCTGCTTGTCCATGGGAAATGTGGAACGACTGACCTTTGTCAAGATGAATCAGGCGTGGATCAGCCAGGATTTCCACACACCAATGCCTTAGACATCAGATTACGTCAGCCATAATGCCTCACCCAAACTTTGAGAAATGTATCTGGGTTCAAACTACCTGCCTCAGCCACTATTCTGATGCCGCCACCCACCTGATGCCACACATCTGCTGCCAGTTTCTCCATCTGCCTACCACCATCTTTACCAGGGACTGGTATTGCCACCCATCTCCACACTCTGTCATTGTACCACTCTATGATCTCATACTGCTGCTGCTGTTGCTGGTGCCGTGACCTCCACACTGTGTCATTGTGCCACTCTCTGACCTCATGCTGTTGCTCCTGCCGTCACCTCCACTCTCTGTCATTGTGCCACTCTGTGGACTACTAATGTTTTTGCCACCTCCAGAATTTCATTGTGCCACTGTCTGACCTCATGCTGCTGCTGTTGCTCCTGCCGTGACCTCCACTCTCTGTCATTGTGCCACTCTGTGGCCTACTCCTGTTTGTGCCACCTCCAAACTCTGTCATTGTGCCACTCTGTGGCCTACTCCTGTTTTTGCCACCTCCAGAATGTCATTGTGCCACTGTCTGACCTCATGCTGCTGATGTGGCTGCTGCCATGCCCTCCACACTGTGTCATTGTGCCACTGTCTGACCTCATGCTGTTGCTGTGGCTCCTGCCTTGCCCTCCACACTGTGTCATTGTGCCACTCTGTGGCCTACTCCTGTTTTTCACCTCCACACTGTGTCATTGTGCCACTCTGTGTCCTACTCCTGTTTTTGCCACCTTCAGAATGTCATTGTGCCACTGTCTGACCTCATGCTGCTGCTGTGGCTGCTGCCGTGACCTCCACACTCTGTCATTGTGCCACGCTGTGGCCTACTCCTGTTTTTACTACCTCCAGAATGTCATTGTGCCACTCTGTGACCTCATGCTGCTGTGGCTGCTGCCGTCACCTCTATACTCTGTCACTGTGCCACGCTGTGGCCTACTGATGTTGCCACCTGAGCACTCAGCTTGTTTTTTTCCAGCTGCGCTGCCATGACTTTATCAGGCTGCATTCCCGCTTCAGTTTTTTGGTCAGTTTTGCCCTCTTAAGTGCCCAGGGAATTTTACAGTGAAGCGATTCTAATAGTTGCGGCAGTCATATGCGTGTCATACTAAAACACAGCATTGTATGAAGACCAAACCAAGCTCTCTCTGCATATTTAAGTATGGCACAACGTTCTACAGCACCCTACAGGCTCTGTGTAGCCTGGAAATCGCTGTTTTTTAATGTAATTCGTCCCGAAGTAATTCGGACCGAAACAGATTTTGTTGGAAAATTCGGCGAAGTCGGCGAACCGAATTTTTTAGAAATTCGCCCATCTCTCTCGGTCATGCCTCATGTGCACATACCCTTATTGTTTGCTTATTGTCACATTCATAAAGATTAGCCTGTCCATTTACACCATATACTTATTACATAACATTATGTGCAATATTTTATTATTTTACAAATAACTAGACATGGGCGAATTTCTCAAAAATTCGATTCGCCGACTTCGCCGAATTTCCTGACAAAATAATTTTTGTCCCGAATTAATTTGGGATGAATCGCATTAAAAAACAGCTATTTCCTGGCTGCAGAGAGCCTGTAGGGTGCTGTAGAACATTGTGCCATGCTTAAATATGCAGAGTGAGCTTGGTTTGGTCTTCATACAATGCTGTGTTTTAGTATGACACGCACATGACTGCCGCTGCTATTAGAATCGCTTCACTCTTCAATTTCCTGGGCACTTATTTGGGCAAAACTGACCAAAAAACTGACGCGGGAATGCAGCCTGATAAAGTCATGGCAGCGCCAGCTGTAAAAAAACAAGCTGAGGGCTAAGATCCTACAATAGCATCAAAGAACACAATAGTAGGTTCCTGGAACCGCCACAGGTCGCAGCACAGTAAGGGACTGTCACAGCAGGGGTCACCCTGTGAGGCTAAAGCTTCCGGTGTCATCTAGCAGCCATGTGTTGACCACACACTAGGTCATACACTTTCTCCCAGATGACATCTGACAACCTCAGCCAAGAGTCAGTGGGTTTGTCAGACACAACCCTTAGTTGGCATGGCCCGGGAGAAGGTGAGGGGCCCTCACCTGTCCTCAACCCACCTCTGTCCCATTTGCTTCCCACACCCAGAGAACTACTATGTGCTGCGCCACTATACAGTGAGGATGAATTATTTGAGGACAGTGGGCAGCAAAGAGGTGGGGGAGACATCCGCTGCTTCTCGCAGAAGCAGGCAAATAGTGATGAGGAGAGTTGCAATGGGGGGTTATGTTGTGAGTGGTCGGGCTTTGTACAGCGACACCATTGAGGTGGACGGCAGTGACAGGCAAACACTTATCATTCCGAACATTAAGTTTTAGGAGACGGGAGGAGAAGAAGGAGGATTTGTACGACAATCTGGGATCAGGGATAGTAGAGAGTTAATGTCTGGGCCGGAGATGTAAAGTTGGGTGTCATCAGCATACTGGTGGTTTTGAAAGCCATGTGATGCTATGAGCTGACCTAGATCAACAGTGTACAAGGGCTTCATCGTTATCATTGGGAGAAGAGAGCGGCAGCAGGGTGGCAGCAGGGTGGCAGCAGTGTGAGGTTGGGAGCCAAACGGCCACGATTTAGACCACCCACTTTGCAGGTCCCAGAAAGTAGCGACACAGGGGCTCACCGGGTCAGCGGCGGTAACAGTCAGTGTGGAGCTTTGGTGGTAAAATCACCTACTCGGCGGTGTGCCAGTTTTTTGACGAGACACCAGAGTAGGGTTGAACATAACTATATGTAGAATCTGTGGGCAGAAAGTAAAGCGTAACCAGGGACCTAATGTTAATAGATGAGGACAGCAAAAGTTCAAAAAAAAAGTGTTTCTTTATTCCCGGCAACGTTTCAGCTCTAAACAGGGCCTTTCTCAAGCAACCACACAAAGGTGCATACGTGTATATAAAGTGAAATTTACAAAAGTGATACAACATAATGAACTTATTAAGGTACAGAACGTACAAAAAGTGTATAATAAGTGCAGTAATATACATATATTGTCACATACATATCATCCAGGAATACAAGTTTAATTATACATAGTGAAGTTAAACCATAAGCAAAGATTATCTCACTGACAGATAATAAGTGACAATTTACAAGTGTAAACAATCCATAAAATGATACATTACATAACACGAGGTCATCCTCTCAATGGTGGCGTTGTGTCTCCATTAGCCTGCTACGGTGTCTAAGAAAAGCAACAGCGCATACGTTTGAGCCCAAAGAGCGCATGGCGTAAAAAGAAAAAGCGTCATCGGGTTGCTAAGGCCCCTGAAAAAAAAACCCAGCGCTTGTTACGCTTTAGTGCTTAACCAAAGTCGGGGGACAAAAATTTCTCAAAAAAGAATCAATTAAATTGGGCTCTAAACTTCCGTTCTTTTAACTGAAGGGAAACGTTTATAGCAAAAGGCAGCCGAAAATATATAGTGTGTCAGTTAAAAAAAAACCCCACAAAGAAAGGGGAAACCCCCAAACATGGAATATCCAAGGTTTGAAGATTTAAATATTTCCCGGAAAAGGGAAAAAAATTTGGGAAGCCAAGAGGGGCCCAAAAAGGGGAACTTTTCCCCCCCTATCACCATCACGGAAAACCAGGCCCCTTTTAAAAAAGGGGAAACATAAGTAAATAGACAGGTACTTAGGGACAAAAATTTTTATATTGCCCAAGAGCACTTTTTTTCTTTGTGGTGCTTTTTCCCATTTATTGTCCCCAGGGACCTAACTTTGGCCCCCCCCCCCCGAAAATCAACTTTATCCCGTGTCACCAAAAGTGTTTTCTGATGTGGGGTCACACCCTTTTGTCCCAGCAGAAGCCCCCTTCCCCCCAGTGGCACGCCCCCCCTTTTCAGGCGGGCAAGGCTTAAACCACTAGTGTTGGCGATTACTTTTGGCTATCGACTTCGATCGAAGTCGTTAGTGGGGCCACCTTTCGAAAAAAGGGTTTCGATGGGTCGTTAGTCGTTTCTTTCCCCGGGAGACCATTTAAGTCTATGGGGAGCAACAACACCTTCTTTCCCTTAAAACCCAAAAGGGTGGAAAAGCGGGGTTTAAAAAGGCCAAAACAGTAAAATTGGATACCTTGTAATCTTGGGCCCAAACACTTAGGCTATAAAAGCCCAAAAAAAAAGTCAAAACCCCCTTCCCAATATCCCTTTTCTTGTACCCCCCTTGCCCCTTTTTAAAACCTTTGCACCCCCAAAAAAATTTTAAAAAGTGCCAGAAGGCAGTATAAAAATTTAAACCATTTTTTTCTTGAATGGCCCCATTAAATTTCCCTGTCCTGGAACGCGTATGGGGGCCCCAAAACCTGCGGGCCCCCCACATTTAAAAAAGTCCCGGGAAAAAAAGGAGTCTTTAAACCCCCAAATATAGTTTCCCACGGAAACTTTAAAATTTTATCCCTTGTCCTTGGCCCGCATGTGCCCCAAAACTCCCATGACCCCCACTTTTTAAAAAGTGCCAAAAAAAAAGGGTTTTTCCCCATCCACCTTTTTTATTTTCACTGGACTTGACTATCCCTTGCCCGGGGGCCACGCATAAACCCCCAAACCTCCCAAAAACCCCCAGTTTTTAAAAAGTCCCGGGAAAAAAGGAGTTTTTTAAACCCCCCCTTTTTAGTTTCCTGGACATTGCTTTTAACCTTGCCCTTTAGGCCACAGAATGACCCCCAAAACCTCCCATAAACCCCCACTTTTTAAAAGTGCCAAAAAAAGGAGCTTTCAACCATTTTTTTAGTTTCACGGGGAACCTTTGACTATACCTGCCCGGGGCCCCAACAGCATGACCCCAAACCTGCTTCCCCCCAAATTTTTAATGTCCCGGAAAAAGGGTTTTTAAATAACCAATTTTATTTTTAAACGGGGCTTTGCATACCTGTCCGGGGGCCACACATGACCCCCAAAAACCCCCTTTGGCCAAAAGGACCCCCAATTTAAAAATTTTGGGGCCCGGTGAAAATGGGAAAAAAAAAAAAGGAGTTTTCAACCACCATTTTAGTTTAAAGGGACTTTGGCTTACCTGTCCGGGGCCACGGGCCCAAATAAAACCCCCTTTGGGGGGAAAAAGGTTTTTTAAAAAAATTTTTTGGGGTTTGCCGGGGGGGAAGAGGCCAAAAAAGGCCCTTGGGGTTTCCCCCTTTTTTTCATCTTTTAATTTCCCCCCCCACCGGGTTAAAATTGCCCTAAAAGGGGGGGCCCCGCACAAAGGGGTTTAAACCCTGTTCGGGGGGTGGCTGAAGCAGAGGCGGAACCCTTCCCTTCAGTACACGTAAATTTCCGGGGGTAGGGGCTTGCCCCCCCGGGATGAGGGGGGCCCAAATTGACTTCATTTGGGAAAATACTGGTGGTTAACGCCCTTTTAAACCCCCAAGGGGGCCCTTTTTATCTTGGCTTTCTTTTTCTCATTTACTAAAAGTGTGGGGGAAAATTGGTCTTTTGTACTTTTTTTCTCTGTACGTGCTAAATACCCCATGTTCTGAAACCTAAATTGGTCATTTTTCCTGAAACCTCCCTTTTAAATTTCAGAAAATTTTTTAAACCCAGCTTTTTTTGTAATGAAAAGGTTTTTTAGTTTTTTAAATTTCTAGAAAACACTTTTTTTTGGAAATTGGTCTTTGTTTCTTTTTTTTTAAATTGTTTTAAAAGGGGGTTGGGTTCTCAAAAAAGGGGAAAGGGATAGCTATTTTAAAAGATTTTGAAAAAAAAAAGTCATTTTGAAATTATGGCCCTTTTAAAAGTGTCCTACCTTTTTCCTTTTTTTGACGCCCCCATCACCGGGGGGCCCAACTCTTGCCCATTGTGAAAAAACCAAATGTCTTTTTTGAAAAAAACTTTTTTTTAGAATGGAAACCTGTAGTTTTGTTGCTTTGCCCACAGCAAAATGCCCCCAAAAAAATTTCAAAAACATGACCCTTGACCCAAATTTTGGGGACTTTTGTGAAGAAAAAAAAAGTCTGTTGGGAAGAAACAAAAATTTTTTAAAAATGGGAAACCTTTTAGTATGCTGCATGTCACAGCAAAATCCCCCCAAAACTTAAAAAAATGCCCAGAGCCACTTTTTGCCAATTTTTGGGGAAAAAATGTCTTTTTAAAAATAAACAAAAATTTTTTTGTTTTGGACCTGTAGTATTGTTTGCTTTTCAAAGCGTTGAAAAAAAAAAAATTTTAAAAAAAAGGGCCCTTCTACCCCAACCTGTTAAAAATTTTTGAAGGAAAAAATGCCACTTAGAAGCCACATTTCTTTTCCCAAAGGCCCTTGATTATTGCTGTATCTCAAGAAACTTTCCCCCCAAAAAAAATTTTTAAATAGGGATTTTTCAGCCACTGTTAAAAATTTTTGAGGGGGGAAAAGAAAAGCCCTTTAGAAGGGCCTAATTTCTTTTTCCAAAAGGCCCCCAAATTTAAAAAATTGCTGTTTAAATTTCCCCTTCCACAGCCAAACATAAAACCCTTTAAAAAAATTATAAATAGGACTTCTCACCCCATTGTTAAAAATTGGGGGGCCAACATGCCCCAAAAACCATTGAAAATGTAAAAAATTTTTAAAGATGAAGGGGAGTAAATGGAATATGGTTTTGTCATAAAACCTTGGTGTCTTTTAGTTCCTCACAGAAAACCCGGCAAATTGAAATGTTGGGAATTAAAAAAATAAAAATTGCGGGTAAAAAAATGATCTTTTTTAAAATTTTTTTTTCCCAAGGGGGACCATTTTTTTTTGGGGGGAAATTTGGAAAAGTGACCAGCAATAATCGGGGGACCTGGGGGCAATTGGGGCCAAAACATCATCAGGGGGATCCATGCTCATTCATCTTGATTTGAAAGTAAAACGATCCCCCTTTTTCTGTGGAAAGCCGGATGCGTTTGTCTGTAATGACCCCTCCGGCGTGTGAAGGCCCGCTCAGATATGACGTGGCTGCGGGGGCGGACAAAAACCTCTATGGGGGTGGCGAGCCAGTTTGGGGCCCAATTCTTTCCTTTTTGGGGATACCCAAAAAGTCTTTTGGGTCCGGAACACATCAAAAACATCGGTGTTTTTTTGGAAAAAGGATGTGGGTTGCCCCATGATCTTAAGGGGTCTCTGGGGGTTGGGATTGGGGCCCAGCATTGCATGCTTTGGGGGGGGTTAAAAATGTTTGCCAGGGGGTTCCCCATTAGGCTTCTGCCACCTTCCCCTTGTGCTGCCGTTTCCCCCTACTTTTGGCACCTACTGCTGTCAGTCGTTGGGTTGTTCCCCGTAAACATTTGGGGAACGTAAAGCAGCGAACAGATGTCTCCAGTTGATCAATCAGAAAAGGTCTCCTTTTCCCTGCTTTTTTACTCTCTTTTTGGGGGGGGAAGGAAAGTGCTGATTTTTGTTTTGTACCGGGGATCCGGGGGGGGCCCCCCCTTAACGTTGTTTTTTTTAGGGCCCTTTTAATCCCCGGGATCTTGTTGGGGGGAAATGGAGCATCCAAAGCACTCTTGTAAGAATGGAGCCTTTTTTTCCCCAACCGGGGGGTTTGGGGGGCATTTGAAAACTTTTTCTTTTCCTTTCCCCTCAAATTCCCCCCAAACCCTTTTTCCCAAGGGGAAAGGGACGTCGGGTTTTCTAGGTTTACCCCCCCTTTTCCCCCCCTCCTCCTCCCGCTTCTCCGGCAAAACTTCAACACAGCCTGACTTCCCCTGGGGATGATGCCCCCTGAGAGCTGAGGGCCCCTTGCACTAGCTTGGCCCCGAACCATTTCCCAAATGAAAAACCGATTTTAAAATTTGGGGAAACTGTGGGGGGTTTGTGGTTTTGGGGACGGAGAAAAAGGCCCTCCGTGCCCGATCTGTGCCCCGCCCTTCCTCCCCCGCCCGCTGGGGGGGGACCTGTTGTTTAGAGTGCCCAAAATCGTTCCCCAAGAATTAAGTTCCCCAAATTTGTTTCTTGTGAAAAGGGGCCCTTCGCCCCGCACTGCCCAAATTTTGGGTGGCTTCTTAAAAACTGGCAAGGTTTGGTTTGCAGAGCTCTTTCCCCTGCCCCCACTCTCGTGGTTCAACCCCCCCGAGGTCCGACCGTTTGTTTGCGGGGCCATGTTTTTTCACTTCTTTACTGCGTAATGGCATTGGCTGCTCCCACAATCGCTGGATGTGGAAGGGGGAAAATTTCCAGGTTTTTGCCACGTCAACAATGAGAGGGTTTGGGGGGGAGGGCCGGGAAGGCTGACGCGGGGCAACCCCGGCCAGGCGGGCGAAGCGGGGTGCGAACGGCGGAAGTGCGAACTCGGGCCCTCGAGCCTTCTTCAGCAGGCGGGTTCCAGACCCGGGTAGTTTTTTGAAATTTCTGGACAAACCAAGGTTCATGACATGTGCCGGGAAAAGGGATGGGGCTCCAGCCTCCCGGGATTTTTAGGGCGGCCAGCAGATTTTTGCCCGTTATCGCACCACCCTTGCCTGGCACAAGGTTCTTGTCACCCCGCCCGCGCTTTGGGGGTCTTGCAGAAAGCCGTCCACAGCTCCGACCCGTGGGTGGGGCGGTTCCAAGGGAGAAATTAATTTTAACACGGCCTGGTGTTCTGGGGACGTGATGCCCCCAGGGGACCTTGGGGGAAAGAAGGCCCGCACCATCCTTTCGGTTTTGAAGAGCGGTTTCGCCGAGCCTGGGGAGCCACCGTCAACCCCCCGAGAAAATCCCCCGTCACCCAGTGACTGTCAAAAGGGATATTGCGGCCTTGGGCCTTTTCTTACTAGTCCATGTGTCGGGGTTGAGATGGACTTTTCCGGGCAAAAGAGGAGACAACGGCTTGGAAAATTTTTGATGACCGTGGGGTGGCCGGGCAAAGGGGAAGGGTTTTTTTGGCAAAGAAAAAAGGGTGCTCGGCAAAATTTGGGATTGGGGGGGAAACCCAGGGGCCCTGAGTGGCGGGGGAAACCCATCTTTGTCCACCCGACGGAAAGGAAACTTTTTCCAAAGGCCCAAAAAAACCCGGCAATGCCCACATTTAGGCTTTTTGGGTTTGGGGGGTTTGGGGTTTTTAAAATTTTTTTCTTCTGCTCCCCCCAAAACCCGGAAGACAGAAGGTGGTGCTAGATGGCCCCCCTGAAAGGCGTGCAAAGGGGTCAAACTGGCCCGGAAAAGGAAGGAAGGGGTAGGATGGGTCTCTTTGGTTTTGGGGCTGGTGGGACTCGGGGACGGGGGTTTTGGGGGCTGAAGCGGAGGTGATCCCTGATCTGACTCTGAGAGGAAATGGGCAGTTGGGGAAGCTTGGTTTGGGGGCGGGGGAGGGGGAGGGGGTGAAAGGGGGGTTTTGGGAAAAAGTGGTTGGGGCCCGGCCGGGCGGTCTGGCCTTTTTTTTGGCCCCAATGTTCCCCCCATTTCAAATCATGCATTGGTGCATGTGACTAGACATGTTTGGGGGGGGTTAAAACCCCTTAAAAGGGTTTTTCCTTTACCCTTTTGCGTTTTTCGGCAAAAAGGGGGCATTTTTACATCGCTGGGTGAATCAGTGGCTTGGTCAAAGAAAGGGGGAGGCTTGAGAGGTTTCCCGGCCCTTTTTGACGGCGATAAGGAGGAGCGGGGGGTTTTTCGCTGACCGGGGGGGGCGGAATCATATCAGCGCTTTTGGCCCACCGCCCTCTCCCTTTTTGTTGGCGGGACCCGTTTTGACAATACCCCCTGTCTTTTCCCCCTGTCCACCCGATGAAGCGCTGCAAGCAAATTTGGGAAAAGACCAGGATGGAAACCGCCCCAAAGTCGTCTCCCCTTTCTTCCTTTCCCCACAGGTGCTTGGTCGTCCTGGCTTTCGCATCCAGAAGCTGGGGGTTTCAAGCAAGGGGCATGCAAGCGGGTTGCCCACCCCCCGGGGGTTTTTGCCGATTACGGCTTCCTTCAAACCCCCTCTGTTTATCAGTTAAAATTTTGGGGGGTCCCGAGCAGGGCTAAATATCCCCTTGATCTTTTTAAAAATGCCTTCTGGGCCCCCAAACCCCCTTTTGGGCATCAAAGAGGTTTCAGACAATGGATTTTCCCCAGTTGGGGGGTACAGAGTTGGGCTTTGGGCTGGGTTCCCTGTTGGGCGGATGTGGATGCTGATACGAAATTTTTGGCCCGGGGACTGGAGGGGCGAGGGGGTAAGATGCTTTGATGAAAGGGTTTAAATTTAACCCCTGAAAGGGCAGATTGGCGACGATGTTCGTTACTTAGATTCACGGGGGCCCCGACCCCCAGCGATGACAGGCCTGACGGGGCCGGGAAAATGGGCGATCCGCTGGCATTTTCGGTTGTCCAAGCACTGGAAGGAAACACCTTCTCTCGTACCCCTACCTCCATGTGCTAAACCCCCTCTTTGCTCCTTTTTCCACCTGCATTTCGCTCCCCGTTCGAAAATTTAAAAAATTTTAGAAGGTAGGAAATTTGTTTTGGAAAGTTCTTATTAAAAGAAAGGGAAATCACAGCTATTTTCAAAACCCCCTAATAAAACAAAATTGCTGGATTCCCAAAATTTTTCTGGAAGGTTCTATCATACAAATTGGTTTGGGGGAAAAGTCAAAAAACACGTAAACTGTTATTTTTTTTTTAAAACGGGATTTTTTTCCCCCTTTCAATTTCACCCTGGGACTATTTTGTTTTTCTTTTTTAAAAATTTACGTGGTGCTGCCCCCCAAAGAAAAAAAAGTGGGGGGGCGCAAAAAAAAAAATTTTTAAAAAACACGTTTTTTACCCAAAATGATCTTGTTTTGTTTTTTTTTGTATTTTAAAAAAACCAAAAAAAAAGGGATTTTTTGCTTTTTTCCATTTTTATTTTTCCCCCTGTGGTGCCCATGAATTGCGTTTTAAGATTTAAAGGGGGGAAGCTGCGTCAATGAAAAAAAGCTGGGTGCGCAAAAGTTTTAAAAAAAACGTAAATTTTTAGTTTTGTATAATACACGGGATTTTTTGCACCTTTTTAATTCACCTGTGGGGGAAATATAGAATTGTGTTTTTAAATTTTACGTTTGGGTTTCTGCGGGCAATGAAAAAAATTTGGGGGCGCCCCCAAAAATTTAAAAAAACGTATCTGTTATGTTTTCGTATTTTAAAACACGGTTTTTTTTGGAAAACCTTTTAATTCACCTTTTGGTTTACTATAGAATTTCTGTTTTAAGTTTTTCGGGGGGATGCTGCGTTTAAAGAACAAAACGGGTGCGCAAAAGTCAAAAAAACGGGATCTGTTATGTTTTCGTATAAAAACACGGTTTTTTTTTGCACCCTTTTAATTTCACCTTTTTTTGGGTTGGTTTTGGGGGGCCTAAAAAATATTTTTTTCTTTTTTTAAGGATTTTTTTTACCGTGGGAAAAGCTTTTTTTTCGTCAACAAAGAACAAAGCTGGGTGGAAAAGTAAAAAAAAACGGTTTTTGTTATGTTTTCGTTTTAACCACGGTATTTTTTGCACCTTTTAATTTTACCTGTGGGTTGGGCTATAGAAATTTCTGTTTTTTTAAAATTTAGGGGGGAATTGCTTTGGGCCGGGTTTTTTAAAAAAGGAACCCCAAAGGGGCTTGGTTTCGTTTTTTTTAATGGTTAAAAAGGGGAAAAAATAAAAAAACACTATTTTTTATGTTTGTTTTAATACACGTTTATTTTTTTCACCCTTTTTAATTCACCTGTGGTGACTTTTGAATTGCTGTTTTAAGATTTTTGTTTGGATGCTGCGTTAAAGAACAAATCTGGGTGCGCAAAGTCAAAAAACAGTATCTGTTTTTTTTTCGTAAAAAATACACAGTAAATTTTTTTCACCTTTTTAATTTCCCCGTTTGGGGACTATAGAATTTTGGTTTTTGGTGTGGGTTTAAAAATTGGAAAAAAAAGCTTTTTTCGTTTTCCACCCCCCCATTAAAAAAGCTGGGTTTTGACGCAAAAAAAGTCAAAAAAAAAGTTTTGTTTTGTTTTCGTATAATTTCACGGTTTTTTTTTTGCCCCTTTCAATTTTACCTGGGGTGACTATTTAAATTTCTGTTTTTGATTTTTCGTGGTTTTGCGGGCCCCTTTAAAAAAAACTGGCTGCGCAAAAGTCCCAAAAAACCCCGTATTGTTATGTTTTCGTAAATTTCACGGGATTTTTTGGGACCTTTCAATTCACCTGTGGTGACTATGAATTGCTGTTTTAAGATTTTCGTGGATGCTTTCTCACCCTTTAACCAAAATAGCTGGGTGCGCAAAAAGTCAAAAAAACACGTATCTGTTATGTTTTTTTGGTTTTTTTTTAATTTTTCAAAAGTTCAAAATTGTTTGGCAAAAACAAACTGGGGGGCCTGAAAAAAATACAAGCGGGATTTTCCTTTTTGGAAAAATTTGTTAAAATTTTTTTTAAATGCAAGGTGGATATAACAAACACAGGTGGAAAGGGTAAAATTGAAAATGAACACCTTTTCTGAAATGTTACTGATAATAAAAGTGGGTTTTGCACCTAACAAAGAGCCTGCAAAATTACTAGAAAAAAATTTGTATCCAAAATAAAGTTTGGCTGCCCCAAAATTCCCGGAAATTTTTTCAATTTGCTAATTTTTTAAAAATTAAAGGGTTTTTGGGAGTGCAATTTACACTAAACCCCCGGGAAAAATTTATTTTAGTGTTTTTTATGATGAGCTTGTCTGTGTTCGCCCCCCGGGGGGGGCCCCCCCCCCCGCCCCCCGTGACTTTTCAGGGTAGATGCTGCTTTAAAAATTTTTTAGCTAACTACATAAAATCTTCTAAATCTCTAATCTACTAAAATTGGGAAAGGGTTTACAGGGTAAAGTAGAGGTTTTCCCGTGCAAAAATTTGACTAATTTTGTGAGCTGTTTGGCCCAGGCCAGAGGCCGTCCTATTCCTTTTGAGACGCTGAGACACACTAAGGCTGAAAGGAAGGGCTTTTTCTATGTTTTAAAAAAAAGGGTCTGTGATTTTTCCAGCCAATCGCAAACCCTACACATCCCCAGTCTTTACGTGCACACACTTTTCCCCTGCTCTATTTTGTAATTATTTGGTGGCCGCCAAAAAGACGGGGAAGCGCCGAAAAAAGGCGCATTTTTTAATAGATGATGCCAGATTTTTTAAAACCCTTTAAATTTTCGCTTTATCTGAAAATTTCGTTTAACCCTAAAAAAAACCCTTTCCCTTTTTAACTTTGTCGATAAAAAATCCTCAAAACTAATTTACCAACCCCCTGTCGGGAAACATCCCCTTCTATTTAAAACATTACCCGGCCAGTTAAATTTCCCGTCCTCGGCACTCATGGTTTCCAGGGAGTCAAATTCCCCCGAGACGTTTGGCCCAAGGGGGCGCAGTTGCGTTTAAACCTCCCTAAGTGCAGAAGCCCGCCGTGCTCCTGTCCAAATTGGTTGGGGACTTTCGTCCCTCCCTTTTAAAATGGTGGACTTGCACCATTTTTTAAAGAACCTAGGAAATTTTTGGGAAATTTACTTCTGCCATTGTAACGGGGCACGGGTTTTTGGGTCCCCTGGACCACGGCAAGCGGGGGGGGTAGTGGCCACGCTAGGAAGCGGGGGGCTAAGTAGGTCAACTGCTGGGCCAAACCCCCCGGGGCTTCCCCCGGGCCCCAAATACCCAAATTATTTGGGGTGCCTGACACGAAAGCTGCTGTTCTTTCCCAATGATTTTAATTGGGTTAAACCCTTTTTACCCCTGTTGGTTTTGGGGGCAGCCCCATTTGCATACTTGGGGTTTCAAAACAAACCAGTATGCTTTTGACACCCAACTTTCATTTTCTGGCCCCGACATTAACTCTCTAATTTCCCAAATCTTTTGGTTTCCAATTTGCTGCTGACTGTCCTCAAATTTTTCATCCTCGCTGTTAGTGGGCTTTAGCCCAACCCCATACTAATTCTTGGCTGGGGACCGAACGGGACCAGGGGCGGGGGTTTAGGGGCAGGGGGAGTTGCGCTTGGGCCCGTTCCCGGGCCCCTGCCCAAATAAGAGTTGTATCTGACGAAATACCCCCCCCATTTGGCCCCCCCCCCCCCCCGGTTTTCAGTGTCATCTGGGATGTAAATTTTTATGCCTACTTTAAAAAATCAAGAAAACCCCCGGGGGTTTCTGATCAAACACCGGCCACTACATGAAACTGGAGTTCTGGCCTCACGAGTGACCCCCCTTTTTGTGATGTCCCCTTAAATGTGCTGTGACCTTTTGCCTGCTCCGGGAAATGTTTTTTGGGGGGTGAAATCGCATGTGAAGAAACCTGTAAACCCCTTGTCTGACTTTCTGTTTGTTCAAAAATTTAAAGACTCTGTTTTAAAGGTTTTATCTGTTATGATAAATTCACACCCTGTTTTGACTCCAAATGGGAAACCCCTAACAGGCTTGGGTAACCCTTAGATATAAAAAAGGCTCAGAAATCAACAGAAAAAATGTCCTGCCCTTTTGGGGTTTAAAAAAAAACCGTTTTTTTTTTGAAAATAAAAGCAAAACACACTTTAAATTCCCCCCTTGAATATAAAGTGCGTCCGAAATCAACGGAAAAATTTTTTCCCCTCTTTGGGTTTAAAAAAAACCGTATATTTTACTGAATTTTAAAAACACAAACCGCTTAATTAACCCCTTTTAAATTTAAATTTCGCTCCAGGAAAACAACAGGGGAAAAAATTTTTCTCGTCTTTGGCGTTTAAAAAAAACGTATAATTTTAAATGAATTTTAAAAACAAAAAACACGCTTGAATATAAATTGCGCTCCAGAAATGACCAGATGGAATTAAAATGTATATGGGGAAGAATTAGACCCACCCTGGACTTGAATTACAATACCCCACAAACTGAATCAAAATGATAACGGAAGAGGAGCAGTCTCTGATAAAAGCAGTAACACCTCCCCCCAAAATCGCTGTTAAAAGCAATTTCTTTTGTGTGAGATCTCTGCGGGCCCGCGCAGCCCACTTAGTCAGGGCACAAGGGAAGCAGTGTGAGAGCAAAGCATGGCGTCCAAAAATTATATGCTGTGACGTCACAGAACCCCCCGGGTCTCTGATTGTCTTGAGTCTCCCATTAATTTAGGATTTCCCTTTTTTCCCCCAAGTTCCTCCCCATGTCATGCCGTGCTTGTGGCCTTTTTTAGCAATAAAAAATACACTTCGTTCCTGCGAATTCCCCAAACTTCTATTTCGTGCAAACCTAATTTTCCTGAAATTCTAAACGAAGTCCACTTCGTTAGAATCAATTCGCCCATCTCTACAAATAACAGATAACACCAGCACTTGACCAAAATTTCCACCACAGCTAAGCAGCACCAAAACTTTTTTCATAGTCCTCATATAAAGACTAAATACAATATACAGAATATAGCACTTTGATTGTGGGTTAACAAAAGTAACACAAAAGGGTGATTAAACTCCCAGAATAAATTAGGAAATGAAACCTGTATTCTCATAAAGGAAAAAGGTTTTTGTAAATAAAAAAGATAATTCCCTTTTCCAAATGGTGCGGAACCCGACTGGAGGAAAATCCCTTCTAGATTTAATTTTCACTAATAACTGAAGAGTAAAAAAGGGTTTTTGGGTTTGGGGGGGGACCTGGGAAATAGTGACCACAATATAATACCTTTCCTTTTATCCTTCACGAGTTTTTTGTCAAGGAGCCAAAAAACACTGAATTTGGGAAGGAAATTTTTACCTGCTTAAGGGGCCCCTAAACCATATTGACTGGGCGGGTGTTTAAAATAGCAGAACAAATAATAAAGGGGAGATCTTTAAAAACTTTTAAAGCACCACTGTGAGCCCTTTTAGGGGTAATAAAAAAATTAAAAACAGAAAAAACCAATTGGATCCAAGATGAAAAGGAGTCATCAAATAACTAAAAGAAAGCGTTTCAGCACTAAAACGAAGGGCATGAAGAAGCACTAAAAACTATAAAAAAAAAAATATGAAAAATAATGATAAAGGCAGCAAAAACGGAGACAGAAGGACTTTGCCATAGAAGTAAAACTAACCCCAAAAATTTTTTTTAACTACATAAATAGTAAAAAATTAAAAACAAAAAAAGGGTTTGGCCTTCAAAAAAGGGGGAGGGTAATATTATGAAGGGGATGAAAGAAAGCAAACCTATTAAACAACTTTTTCTCCCCTGTATTTACCGAGGAAGATGAGCTTCCTTTTGATGAGCAGGAGGATGAAGTAAACTCCAACTTAAATGTTTCTTGTCTAAACCAGGAAGAATGCTCTCTGTCTTAGAAAAATAAAAAAGTCAAATCCCCCCAAACCCGATGGGTTCACCCCCATGTCCTAAGGTTTAAATTAAGTAATACTTAAAAAAAACGTTCTGCTTTAAAAAAAAAAACGAAAGTTTTTTTGAGGTTTTTAGTCACACTTTTGCGCAAAATTTTTTGCCCACCTTTGACTTCAACGACCCTCAAATGCAGGGGGGTTCTAACTACGTTTGCATAACGCTATTTTCTCTTGGTCCATCCAGATCTACCATTTAGAATGTGAAGGCACCCCGCTACTAAAAACACTGCACGATTAAAAAGTCTTGTAGAGGGTGGGGCTAAAAACCAAGATGGGGGGCAGCCAGTCCCCCCGATAACAATCCAAAAAACAATGTTTTGGTTTAGCACCTCCAAAAAAAATTTAAATGTGGGTGCCGCGTAAGGCGAAAATTAAATACACATAACAATACACAGCACCCCCAAAAAAAGAAATAGGTTGAAAAAACTTTTTCCCCTTTTAAAAAAACACAAAGTTTTATAGGTTCTTAGTTCAATTTTGGGCGCAAAATTGCTTAACCCACTTCGACTTCAACGAGCCCTAAAAATCAGGGGTCCTACACTACTTGCACTAACGCTATATTTTCTCTGTGGTCCTTCGACCTCCCTTTTAGAATGTGAAGCACGCTACTAAATAAAACTGCACTGATTAAAAGTCTGTGTAGATGGGTGGAGTGCTAAAAACCAAGATGGAGGCAGCCAGTACCCCCTATATACAATCCAAAAACAATGTTTGGTTTCAGCACCTCCAAAAAATTAAATGGGGGTGCACGCTGTAATGGCTGTAAATCTAAATACACATAACAATTTCAGCAGTACACAAAATTAGAATACGTTGAAAAAACGTTCTGCTTTAAAAAAACACGGAAGTTTATGAGGTTTTTTAGTTCACACTTTTGCGCAAAATTGCTTAAGCCCACCTTCGACTTCAACGAGACCTCAAATGCAGGTGGGTCTTACACTACGTTGAACTAATGCTATATTTCTCTGTGGTCCATCCAGACCTACCTTTTAGAATGTGAAGGCACCAGCTACTAAATACACTGCACTGCGTTTTTTTTCAACATATTCTAATTTTGTGTGCTGCTGATATTGTTATGTGTATTTAGATTACAGCCATTACAGCGTGCACCCACATTTAAAGTTTTTTGGAGGTGCTGAACCAAACATTGTTTTTGGATTGGTTTTTAGCACTCCCCCCCTCTACACAGACTTTTTAATCAGTGCAGTGTATTTAGTAGCTGGTGCCTTCACATTCTAAAAGGTAGGTCTGAATGGACCACAGAGAAATATAGCGTTAGTGCAACATAGTGTAGGACCCGCCTGCATTTGAGGTCTCGTTGAAGTCGAAGGTGGGCTTAAGCAATTTTGCGCAAAAGTGTGAACTAAGAACCTCATAAAACTTTCGTGTTTTTTTAAAGCAGAAAGTTTTTTCAACGTATTCTAATTTTGTGTGCTGCTTATATTGTTATGTCTATTTTAGATTACAGACATCACAGCGTGCACCCATATTTAAAGTTTTTTGGAGGTGCTGAACCAAACATTGTTTTTGGATTAAGTTAAGTAATGTCATAGATAGGCCCCTAATCTTAATATTTATGGACTGTATAATAACAGGGTATATTCCAAAGGATTGGTACATAGCAGATGTGGTGCCAATATTCAAAAAGGGGTCAAAAAGTGATCCTGGAAACTATAGCCTGGTAAGTTTATCCTCTGTTGTAAGTAAAATGTTTGAAGGTTTTCTAAGAGATGCTATCTTGGACTTTGATACTGAAAATAAATGTAAAAGTACGTTCCAGCATGGGTTTATAAAGGATCGGTCCTGTAAAACTAATTTCATCAGCTTCTATGAGGAAGTTAGATCTAGACTGGATCGGGGTGAGGCATTGGATGTTGTATATCTAGATTTTTCTGAAGCATTTGATACTGTGCCACATAAAATGTTGGTAAGTAAAATGATAATGCTTGGACTGGGAGAAAATGTTTGCAAGTGGGTAAGTTTAACCCGGCTCAGTTTATAAAAAAAAGGGTGGTGATTAACGGTACATACTCAGACTGGATCCCTATTACTAGTGGGGTACCACAGGTTCAGTATTAGGCTCTATCTTCTTTAATATTTTCATTAATTATCTTACACATGGATTGCACAGTATAATATTGATCTTTGCTGATGATACCAAGCTTTGTAAAGTAATCAACAATTTAAAAGATAATAATAGAGAATAATGTGATCTAGATAAGTTGGAGGCTGGGCAGAGAAGTGGCAAATGAGGTTTAACCAGGGCTGTGGAGTCGGAGTCGTGGGGTCGGAGTCGGTGGCTATTTTGCAGGAGTCGGAGTCGTCAAAAAATGGACCGACTCCGACTCCCAAAATATATAATAAGTTGGTCCAGTTACTTCGATGCAGTGCAAAGAGGAATTGGGGCTCCCATGCTACTGCTCCCATATCTCAGCCTTAAACACATGAGGAGTGTAATTAATGACATGGAGCAGGCAAAGCGCGGCCCCAGGGGAAAAGAAATTTTGCTCCATTTGGGAAACACATTTCAGCAAAATTTTTCACCTGCTTCAAAGAAGTAGAAGAGTTTAACCATTTATCAAAACTGACTGTGCCTGAGGCAATTCCTTTATACCCTGACATTGTTAGAGATGTTGCCCCTGTGGTTATCGTTTTGCCAACTACTAGTGTTGAGCGATTGCGTTGGCTATCGAGATCGAGCGATAGTCGATAGTCGGCCGCTATCGATAAGGTGTTTCGATAGTGAGCATCGATTATGAGCGATTACCATTAAAGTCTATGGGAGAGCAACAACACCTTCATTATTACACCCCAACAAGGCTGGAGAAGCTGAAATTAACATCCACAACAGTCAAATGGATACGTGCTACATCTTAGGCAACACGCTTAGGTTATAAAAGTCACAGAAAAAAGTCACAGACCATTTACTATCCCTGTCTTGTACCTCAGCCTGACCCTTAAACCTGCATCACCCACAAATTAAAAAGTGCCAGAAGGCAGTATGATTTGAACCTTCATGTTACTTGAACTGGACATTGAATATCCCTGTCCTGGAACGCAGCATGAGCCCCAAACCTGCATGACCCCCAGATTTAAAAAGTGCCGCAAAAAGGAGTCTTTCAACCACCATTTTAGTTTCACTGGACATTGACTATACCTGTCCTGGACCACAATATGACCATTAAACCTGTCTGACCCCCAGATTAAAAAGTGCCGGGAAAAGGAGTCTGTTATGTCTGTATCTGTTATGTTTTCGTATAATACACGGTATTTTTTGCACCTTTCAATTCACCTGTGGTGACTATAGAATTGCTGTTTTAAGATTTACGTGGATGCTGCGTCAATGAACAAAGCTGGGTGCGCAGCAGTCAAAAAACACGTATGTGTTATGTTATTCGTATGATACACGGTATTTTTTGCACCTTTCAATTCACCTGTGGTGAATATAGAATTGCTGTTTTAAGATTTACGTAGATGCTGCGTCAATGAACAATGCTGGGTGCGCAAAAGTCAAAAAACACGTAACTGTTATGTTTTGATATAATAAATAGTGTTGAGCGATTTTTATCGACAAAGTTGAAATCGGCAAGGTTTTTATGGTGATCGAAATTTCCAGATCATGCGATAATTAAGGTTAAAATCTGTGCATCATCTATTAAGATCGCGCCTTTTTCGGCGCTTCCTGTAATTTTGGCGGCCAGCAAATCAGATTACAGAATAGAGCAGGGTGAGATGTGTGTGCGACTTCATGACTGGGATGTGTATGGTTGCGATTGGCTGGAAAAATCACATGACCTCGTTTTACATAGAACAGCGTTTCCTGTTTCAGCCTCAGTGTCTCTGAGCGTCTCATAGGGATAGGACCTGCGTTCTGCCTGTGGCCAAACAGCTCAGCGAAATTAGTCTATTTCTGCACAGAGAAACCTCTACTATTAGCTGTGATCCTTCCAATTTAGTTACATTAGGGATTTGAACATTTTATGTAGTTAGCTAGAGAATTTTAAAGCAGAATCTACCACTGTAAATTCACGGCGGTGGGAGCGGGGGGGGGGCCCGCGGCGAACACAGACAAGCTCTATCTTTAAAGAACACTGGATAAAGTTCACCAAGAATTAGTGTAGACATTGTAGTGGAATAATCTTTATTATTAACAGTTTGCTATTGAAATATTTCCTGATATTGGGCAGCCTGAACTTATATGGATAAACATCATTTCTAGTAACTGCAGGTCTCTTTGTTAGCTGCAAAACTCCACTTTTATTATCAGTATACATTTCAGATAGGTGTTCAATTTAAAACCC
>JAODAL010028025.1:0-53997 GCA_025379985.1 Phyllomedusa bahiana | reverse complement strand
TCTAGGGGAAAAAAAAGCAGTTTAAATATTAGACAGTTTTGATAAATAAGGCCCACTGTATTCTCTATTAAAGGGATTGTCTCACAGAGTAGTGCACAGGTCGCAGTTGGGAGTGGGGGAGAGAGAGAGAGAGAGAGAGAGAGAGAGGGCACAGTCCCACATAAATTACAAACAGAGCGTGAACACAGCTGTACTGTGCAGTCCAACATAAAACACTTTTGTGACACATATGTGCAGTCCCACGTAAATACCTTTTGTGACACAGATGTGCAGTCCCACGCAAATAACAGAGAACACAGCTGTACTGTGCAGTGCCATGTAAAACACTTTTGTGACACAGATGCACAGGCCCATGTAAATCACAGAGATAGAACACAGCTGTAATGCGCAGCCCCACACAAAAAACTTTTTTGAGACAGATGTGAAGTCCCACGTAAAACACTTGTGAAACAGATGTGCAGTCCTATGTAACCAACTTTAAGCATATATTTTGTTCGCAACCTGTAGAGTTAAAGGTAATAATTCAGATAATGACTAGAGAGAGAGAGAGAGAGATGATAGAAGCGAGAGAGAGAGGAGAGGAGAGAGCAGAGAGGAAAAAAATCACCATCTTTCCAGATCCTCAATTTCAAATGCCCATTCTAGTTACAAAGTATGTAGAGAGAGCGAGAAATTTATATATACACGATACACTTAACTTTTCACTTTCAATGATTCCTTAGGCTAGGTTTACACAGCAAATACAGAAATGCCATCGTCTTGTGACGACATTTTGTAATTTGCTGTGTGCACATAGCCTTAGTCTCGGACAGCGGAGAACCTCTCCCTTCCTCCAGCTCACACAGAATGAATCATCACACGCATACAGTGTGGGCCGTGTCTGCAGAGAGTGAAGATACCCCCTGCTGGGAGGAGAAACACAACCTTCCATTTCACAAGTGCTGCTTGGCATCAAGCAGAAAAGCTTACCAAATGCTCTAGCGAGACAACCCCTTTAAATTTAAAGTACATATAAATTAGCATTTCTTTTTTATTAATATTATTTTAAATTTACAATACAATTTTTTTTCCCAATTTCTCCCTATTTTTTTCCTCCTTTGCTCTTACTGTTCCTTCTGTTGAGAGGTTTAGTAAATGAATCCCACTGGGGCAGATTTATCAATACTGTACAGCACTTAAACAGAGTGTAATTAGATTAGACTAGATACAACATGTATCCCAGTGTTGATAAATCTGGCACAGGTTTAGAAATGTACACTTTCTGTTAGTTAGCCTACTTTATGCCATTAATTGCTGCGTTTTTTTTTTTGGGTGCATGGTGTTTCTGCAAAGCCACATCCCCAGCAGTATCCAGATCGCGCCCCCCCAGTGATGAAGTAGTCTAGGAAGACTTATTGTTAAAGTAAAAAAAGTGTTTGTTTTTTTTAAATAAAAAAAATTTAAAGTTCAAATCATTATATTAACTACTACTTTAGATACAAGCGCCAGGTGTTTCAGGGAACAAGCTGCACAAAGATCGTTAGAGGAAATCTCCTGCTGCAATCCTCTAATAGAAATAAAAAGTGATATAATATATAAAAGACGATCGCGCCTTTTTCGCTGTATAAGGTGCCAACTTAATCACAAGCAGTCCCCAAATATTCAAATTTTCCCAAAAAATTTCAACCCCCATGCAAATAGTATAAAACATGTAAAACACACCTGTAATAGTGCAACCCCCCTTCCCCCGGAGATTCTCACTGGGTGCTCACATTTAAGCCAGGAAACCTAGCACTAACCAGGTTTCTGTCCACTTCCATTCTTCATTGGTGGATTTTGTCAGAATAATATATAAAAAACATCAAACATGTGGTGTGTTCACCGCTAATACGCTCCGGCCCAGCGTGGGGGATCCACACATACGGCTGACGACAGAGTGACGTCACTAAGGCTGTAGCAACAAAACCCACAGGCATAAAAGCCCCGGGTTTTTCAAGAATAACGACTCCCTTACTACACCTTAGTGAGTCACCTAGTCGCCCACCTGATTTTGGGACCCCGCACCTCCCGCCGGAGCGTATTAGGGGTAAACACACCAACTGTTTGAAATTTTTTTTATATATTTTTTTTCTGACAAACCCCAAACGAAGATTGAAGTGGACAGAAAACCCGGGATTATCAGGGTTCCTGGCTGATGGAGCACCATTAGAATCTTTGGGGAATGGGTTGCACTATTACAGGTTTTTTACACTGTTTTTTAACTATTTGCATGGGGGTTGCATATTTTTGGGTTTTTATTTGGGGGGCTGCTTTGATTAAGTTTTCACCTTCTCAGCGAACAAAACGCATCGTCTTATATAAACACTTTTCAAATCATTTTTAGGTGAGCGATTTCGTTGGGTATCGAGAAAACGATCGAAGTCGATGTCGGGGGCTACGATAAGGTTTTTTGATAGTAGCATCGATTATGCCGATGACCATTAAAGTCATGGGAGAGCAAAAACACCTTCTTATTACACCCAAACAAGGGTGGAAAGCTGAAATTTTAAAATCCACAACAGTCAATGGGTACAGCTACATCTTAGCAAAACACTTAGGTTTTAAAATCCCCAGAAAAAAGTCACAGACCCTTTACATCCCCTGTCTTTTACCACACATACCCTTAAAACCCCATCACCCACAAATTTAAAAAGTGCCAGAAGCAGTATGATTTGAACCATCATGTTACTTGAACTGGACATTGAATATCCCTGTCCTGGAACGCAGCATGGGCCCCAAACCTGCATGACCCCCACATTTAAAAAGTGCCGCAAAAAGGAGTCTTTTCAACCCCAGTTTAGTTTCACGGGACATAGACTATCCCTGTCCGGGGCCACAGCATGAGCCCCAAAACCCGCATGACCCCCACATTTAAAAAGTCCGGAAAAAGGAGTCTTTCAACCACCATTTTAGTTTCACTGGACATTGACTATACCACCTGTCCTGGGCCACAGCATGAGCCCCAAACCTGCAGACCCCCACATTTAAAAAGTGCCCGGAAAAAGGAGTCTTTCAACCACCCTTTTAGTTTCAACGGACATTGACTATACCTGTCCCTGGGCCACAGCATTTAGCCCAAAACCTGCATGACCTCCACATTTAAAAAGTGCCGGAAAAAGGGTTTCTTCAACCACCATTTTATTTCACTGGACATTGACTATACCTGTCCTGGGCCCACAGCATGACCCCAAACCCATGACCCCCACTTTTAAAAAAAATCCCGGGAAAAATCTTTCAACCACCATTTTATTTAAACGGACATTGACTATACCTGTCCGGGGCCACGCATACCCCAAACCTGCAGCCCCCCACATTTAAAATGCCGAAAAAGGGATCTTTAAACCACCTTTTTAGTTTCACTGGAATTGACAACCTGCCTGGCCACAGCATACCCCAAACCTGTGACCCCCCACTTTTAAAAAAGTGCCAAAAAAGGGATTTTTTAAAACCCCATTTATTTTCACTGGATTTTGACTATACCTTCCGGGGCCCAACATGAGCCCCAAACCTGCATGCCCCCCCCACTTTAAAAAAGTCCGGGAAAAGGGATTTTTAAACCACCTTTTTAGTTTCACGGGACATTGACTATACCGTCCTGGCCACAGCATGCCCCGGGGGCCGGGAGTTACAGGGGGTTGCGGTGAAAGCCCACTGGCGTCCGCACTTTTAACACCGGGTTTAAAATGCCCTGTGACGCAGCAACGAAAACTGGGGCTAAGCAATGCGGGGGGAAGTTAGAACCCACCTTCCCATACACATCAATACCGGGTAGCGTTGCCCCTCCTAAGGGGGGACAATTGGCTTCATTTTGAAATACGGTGGAAACGCTCCTTTACACCCAGGTGCCCTTTACTTGCATTCTTTTTCTTTTAACTCAACGTGCTGGAGGAAAGGGGTCCTGTACTTTTGTTCTCTGCCGTGCTCCATACTCCTTTCCCAAAAATAACCACATTGGTAAATTTTTCCTGTACCCCCCTTTGAAAACAATTCAAGGAATTTTTTTAACAGCTATTTTGTACACAATTTTTTTAGTATTTTAATTCTAGAAACACTTTTTTAAAATAGATGAATCCCACCATTCTTTTTTCTCTTTTTTTCATTGTATTAAATGGTTTGCTCAATACAGGGATTGATACTTTTAAAGATCTTGCAAAAACAAGTCTTTTTGCAATATGTTCCATTAACATGCCCCTACTTTTCCTTTTCGACAGCACCATCACCTTACCACTCTTGACAATTGTAAGAAAAAAAAGGGTTGAAAACAACTGTTTTTTAGAAAGGCCCCTTTAGAAATACTGCATGCACAGCAAAACCCCCCCCAAAAATTTCAAAGCATACCCTGAGCCACTTGGTCAATTGTGAAAACAAATTTTGTTAAAACAACATTTTTTTAGAATAGGACCTTAGTATAGCTGAAAAGTCACAGCAAAATCCCCCCAAAAAATTTCAAAGCAGACCCTTTGAGCCATTTTGGTAAATTTGTAAGAAAAAATTCTTAAAACAACATTTTTTATAATAGGACCTTATATTGCTGCATTTCAAAGCAGCAGACCCAAAAATTAAAAAAAGATTTCTCAGCACGTTAAAAAATTGTGAGGAAAAATCCCCCTTAGAAGCCACATTTTTTTTAACAAAGGACCTATTATTGCTGTATCTCACAGCTAAGACCCAAAAAATTATAAATATGACTTCTCAGCCACTATTAAAATTGTGAGGGAGAAATCCACTTAGAAGCCCATTTCTGTTCCAAAAGGACCTGAATTGCTGTATCTCACAGCAACATGACCTCAAAACCATTGACAAGGGCGAAAATTTCTAAATAAAGATAAAGGGAATACTTTTTGTCATAAACCCTTGCTGTCTTTACAGTCTCCTCACAGCAAAACCACAAAATAAACGTTGGGAAAAAATAAAAATTGGCATAAGAAATAAATCATTTAAAAAAAGTTTTCAAGGACCTTTTCTTTTTTAAAAAGGGAATGTGAAGTAGACTGGAACAATGGGTGACCTCGGAAATTTTGGGCCAAAAACACATCAGAGATCCATGCCTGTTCATCTTATGAAAGTCAAACGATCCACATTACTGGGGAAAGCCGATGCGTTGTCTGTAAGACTCCTCCACGTGCGAAGGGTCGCTCAGAATGCCGGGGCTGCTGGCGGGACAACCCCCCTAGGGGCGTGACACCCTGGGGCCACTCCTTTTATACCCAAAACTATTGGTCCGGAAACACATCAAAAACATCGTGTTAGACGCAGATGTCTGCACCATGAATTTTAACTACCTGTTTTTTGGAGGGTTTTCCCGCTTTGCTTTCGTTGGTGAGTGGTAAAAAAAGATTCCAGGGGTCACCCATTAGGTTTCTCCCACCTTCCTCTGCTGCCTAACGCCTATTTGGCACCACTGCGTCCCCTCGCGTGTTTTCCCCGGGGACTTTTGGGGGAAACGTGAAGCAGACAAAACAGATTCTCCATTGATCAATCACAATCTCCTTTTCCTGCATTTTACTCCTATTTGGGGGGGTGGAAGGAAAAGTGCGATTTTGTTTTGTGGGGATCCAGGAGGGGGGCCCCCATAACTTTTTTTCATTTTGATGCCTTAATGCGGGGACATGTTGAGGAAATGGAGCATCCAAGCCTCATGGAAGATGGAGCCTTGTTTTCCCCCAAGCCTTGGGTCGGGGCAACTAGCAACTGATTTTCCCATCTTCCCCTCCGCCTCAAATTGGGCCAAAACCTTTTTCCAAGGCAGGCGCGGTAACATGGGTGTCTAAATACCCCTCCTCCCCCCTCCTCCGCCCCTCCGCACAGCTTCAACCGCCCTGCCTTCCTGAGATGAGCACCCAGAGTTTAGCCCATTTTGGACAACTCTGGACCCCGACCACGCCTAATAAAACCCGATGAAATTGTAAACTGTCGGGCCTTTGGATTTGAGAGAGAAAGTCCGTTCCGCATCTGTGTCCGTCTCCTCCTCCTCCTGCGGGCCCGTTTTTTCAGAGTGTCCAACGATCGTTCCAGAACAAGATCCCCAATGCCATGCGACAAGGAAATTGTCCCCACTAAACCTTTTTTGGTGGCTTCTTCAAAACGGGGCAAGGAGGTGCAAGTCTTTCACCTCCCACTCTCGGGGGTTCAACACCCCGAGGTCCCCCCGCGCTTGTCGGGCCATGTGCCACTTCGTACGCAAATGGCATTGCGCTGCTCCCACAATCGCGGGAGTGGGAGGGGGAAATTTCCCAGCGTTTGCCACGTAAACAATGAACGGTTACGGGGAGGCCGACGACCGCAACGCAGCCAGGGGACGAACAGGGCGAACCGGGGGGAAGTGCGAACTCAACCTCGAGCCTTCTTCAGGGGCAGCCCAACCCGGTCTCTTAAAATTTTCGGGACGAAAAGTTCATGACATGGCCGAAAGGGGATGTGCTCCACCTACCGATCAAAGGGGCCCCACAGTTTTTCCCCTTTACGCCACCACCTGCCTGCAAAAGGTTCTTTCCCCAGCCAGCGTCGGTCTCGTTGTTTTGCCCCCAGCCCCTACCTGTGTGTGGACGTCCCAAAGGCGTTAAATTTTCAACACGGCCTGGTCCGGGGCCGGGTGAGCCACCAAGGACCTTTGGGGGAAAGAGCCCCACCACCCTGCGGTTTGAAACGTGCGCCGACCCGAAGCCCCAACACCCCCAGAGACATCCACCCACCACCCAGTGAGCTGCACAGAGATATACCCCTTTGGGCCCGTGCTTACTAGTCCTGTGTCGGGAGAGGGTTTTCCCCCGGACACAGATGCAGACAATGCCTTAAATTTTTAGATAACGTGGCTGCCGGGGCGGGACGCTTTTCTTCAAAAAAATGCCTGCCGGCATCGGTATTGGGGCAACGGGGCCAAAAACGTGGCAACCCATCTTTCCCCCAAACCCGGAAAGGCAACATTTCCAAGGCCAAAACCGGGCAAGCCGCGTCGGGCCTTTTGGGTTTTTGGGGAGTTTGGGTTAAAGTTTTCTTCTCTCCCAAACCTGAAGACAGAAGGCTGGCTGCTAGACTGGCCGCTGTACGGCGTGCAGGTCACAAACTGGCGAAGGAGAAGAGTAGGGGGGCCCTCTGTGGGCTGGGGGTTTCCGGCGAGGGTGGGGGCTGAAGCGGGGGCTGACCCCTAACATGACTCTGAGAACAGGGGGCAGCTGAGGAACGCTTGGTGGTGCGGAGGAGGAGGGGGAACAAGGGTGTACAGTGGTTGGAGCTCGGCGCGGCCCCTGGGCCTTTTTTGGGGCCAAGTTTTCCCTCCATTTCAACCATGCATTCGCTGCATGGACTAACATTTTTTGGTTTTTAAACCACTTAAGGTTCTTGCTCTATTATGTTTTTAGGAAAAAGGCGCATATGACATCGGGGGTGAATCGGGGCTTGCTCAAAAAAGGGGCCCGGGTTTTGAGAGGTCCTGACCTTTTGAGGGCGATAACGAGAGGGGGGTTTTGCGCGACGTGGCTGGCGGAATCATATCCGATTTCTGCACCGCCCCCCCTTTTTTGGGGGGACCCTATTACCTACCCCACTCCCTCCTCGTCCCTGATGAAGCGCCGCAAAAAATTTCTGGGGAAAAGACCAGGATGGATCCGAAAGTCGTCATAAACATCACATAAACCAGGGACGGGTCGCCTGACTTTCTCACCAAAGTCCCGGGCTACAAGCAAGGGCACTGCAAGGCGTTGCCACCGGGGGGATTTTCCGATTGGACCGGCTTCCTTCACCTCCTCGGGCATCAAAACTGGGCGTCAGAGCAGACTAAATCACCCCTTTTGATCTTTTAACATGCCTTCTGCCCCCAACCGCATTTTTCATAAAAGGGGCTTCAACAATGGTTATCCACATGGGGGGTACACGAGTTTGACATTTGGGCTCTTCAAGTTGGACGGATGCGAGAAGCTGATTATACATTGTGCCGGACTGCGGGACGAGGAGGGAAAACTGCTAACAGTTCTTAACCCTGAAGGGCAGAGGCGACGATGTTTGTTACTTAGTCACAGGGGCCCCGACCCAGGAGACAGGGCCTGACGGGCCTGCAACTGACGATCCCTGGCATCGTGTTTCGCCAGCACTGGAAGGAGCACCTTCTCTTGTACCCCTACCTCCATGTGCACCCCCCTCTTTGCTCCTTAACCCCCTGCATTTCGCCCATGTTCAGAAAAATAAAAATTTTAGAAGGGGATGGAATAGTTTTGGGAAAATCTTTATTAAAAAACGGCAAATACAGCTATTCTCAAATCCCTAATCAAAACAAAATTTTCGATTCAAAATTTTAACTCAAAGGTGCTATCAACAAATCTGGACTGGCAAAAGTCCAAAAAACACTATTTGTTATCTTTTTTTATAATAAACGTATTTTTTGCACTTTCAATTCACCTGTGGGGAATAAAGAATTGCTATTTTAAGATTTACGTAATGTGGGGGCCCAAAGAACAGTGCGGGGGGCCAAAAAACAAAAAACCCGTAACTGTTATGTTTGATATAATAAACTGATTTTTTTTCACCTTTTAATTCACCCGTGGGAATATAGAATTGCTATTTTTAAGATTTACGTAGATCTGCTCAAAGAACAGTGCTGAGTGCGCAAAAGCAAAAACACGTAACGGTTATGTTTGATAAATAAACTGTATTTTTTGCACCTTTCAAATTCACCTGGAATATAGAATTGCTATTTTTAAATTTACGTAATGCTGCTCAAAGAACAGGGGGGTGCGCAAAAATCAAAAAAAACGAAATGTAGTTTGATATAAAAAACTTATTTTTTTGCACCCTTTTAATTTTACCTGTGGGAAAAATTTGAATTGCTATTTTAAGATTTTCTAGACTGCGTCAATGAACAGTGCGATGCGCAAAAGTCAAAAAAAAGTAAACCCGTTAGTTTTGATTAATAAACTGTATTTTTTGCACCCCTTTCAATTCACCCGTGTGAAATAGAATTGCTAAAAAAAAATTTAAATTTTAGTAATGTGTTTAAAAGAAATCTGGGTGCGCAAAATCAAAAAACACTAACGTTAGTTTTGATATAATAAACGATTTTTTGCACCCCTTTCAAATCCCTTGGTAAATATGAAGCATTTAAAATTTTTCGAGATGCTGCGCAAAGAAACAGGGGGTGCGCAAAGAAAAAAACAGACGTAGTTTTTATATAAAAAACTGTATTTTTTGCACCTTTCAATTCACCCCTTTTGAATAAAAAAATTGCGAAAAAATTTACGAAAGCGCTCAAGAACAGGGGGGTCGCAAAAACAAAAAACACGTAAATTTTTGTTTTTATAAAAACTGATTTTTTCCCTTTTAATTTACCTTGGGGAATATGAATTGCTTTTTTAAGATTTACTAATGTGCCCTCAAGAACAGTGCAGGGTGCCAAAAGTCAAAAAACACGTAATGTTTATGTTTTTTAATAATAAACGGTATTTTTTGCACCTTTTTAATCACCTTGTGAATATAAATTCTGTTTTTAAATTTACGTAATGCTCTCAAAGAACATGCTAGGTGCGCAAAAGTCAAAAAACACTAACTGTTATGTTTTGATATAATAAACTGTATTTTTTGCACCTTTCAATTTTACCTTGTGAACATAAAAATTTGCTGTTTTAAGATTTTCGTAGATCTCTCATGAACATGCGGGGGGCCAAAGTCAAAAAACACGCACTTTTTGTTTTGAATAAAAAAGTATTTTTGCACCTTTCAATTCACCTGTTGGGGTAAGAATTGCTGTTTTTAAAATTACGTAGATGCTGCGTCAATGAACAGCGAGTGCGAAAAGTCAAAAAAAACTACTGGAGTTTTCGTGATACAAAATTTTTTGCAAAAAACAACCTGTGCTGACTACAAGATTTCTGGTTTTTAATTTAATGCAAGGGGATATATCAACACACAGGGGTAAGGGTAAAATGAACACCTATCTAAAGTAACTATAAAAAAAGGGGGTTTTTTCAGCTAACAAAGAACCTGCATTACTAGAAATGATTTTACCAAAATAAGTTCAGGCTGCCCATATCCCGGAAAAATTTCAATAGCAACTGTTTAAAAAAAATATTCCACTACAATTCTACACTAATTTCCCCTTTTGAACTTTTTCCAAATGTTTTTTAAAGATGCTTGTCGTGTTCGCCCGCGGGCCCCCCCCCCCTCCCCCCGCCTTAATTTACAGGGTAATTCGCTTTAAAATTTTCTACTAACACATAAAATGTTCAAAAATCCCTAATGTAAAAAAATTGGAAGGATCACAGCTAATAAGAGGTTTCTCTGCAGAAAAAGATAATTTCGCTGACTGTTTTGGGGCCCCACAGAACCAGGGCCATCCCATGAACCTGAAGACACGAGGGGAAACAGGAAACGCGTTCTAAAATAAAACGAGTCATGGATTTTTCCCGCCAATCGCAACCCTACACACCAGTCATGAAAATCCACACACATCTCACCCTGCTCTATTCGTAATCTGATTTCTGGCCCCAAAATTAAGAAGCGCCGAAAAAGGCGCGATCTAATAGATGACACAATTTTAAAACCCTTTAAATTTTCCATGATCTGAAATTTCGATCACCATAAAAAAACCCTTTCCGATTTCAACTTTTTCGATAAAAACCTCACCAAACATTATATGTTAAGGTCTGTCACGGTTCATGCCACAGTCCCTGCCTTGGACCATCGCCGTTTCCAGCCTCCAGTCCTGCTGGGGGGTCCCCGGGAGGGTCCCCGCCTTGTTCTTGCTGTAACTTGCCTGTCCTGTTGCTTTGCTTCCTGGGATCCTTAGTGCACTGGGGCCCCTAGGGCGCACGTCACTTTTCCCCCTTATTGGGGTTTTGCCTCCTTTTCCTTTTTTCTTGACCTGTGACCCCTTAATAAGAGTAACTTTCCGTCTTTTCTCCGTGTCAGTCCTTGTTGTGCTTCATGCGTTCCATCTGAGCTCCTCCACTTCTCAGTCCTGCTATCCTGGGCTTTAACCCTGAATGGTGGTTCAGTTCCTGCAGTTCATCAGAGCTCCTGACCACCTGTCTGTTGTCTTCTGCTATCCTTATACCTGTCCAGTACCTGCTTTTTCCTGCTGTTGCACCTATTCAGTATCCTGCTGTAAGCCTGCTGATTCATACATTTATTTCTGCTGAAGTCCTGCTGTTGCATACGTTTTCCTGCTGAACCTGTCTGCCACCGCTTCTGTGCCTGGAGTTCCTGTCCCCGACCTCGGCTGTCCCGCAGGGACCATGTCCCGAGATAGCGACCTAGGGGTCCCCCGCACAAAGGTCCTCCTGCTTTGGGCCGCCCGGTGAAGACTGGGGGCCCCTTTAAATCCACCCCTGGCAGGATCTCCATATAACTCTTGCCTGCGGTGATCCAGTGAAACCCCAAACCCCTTACCAGCGATCGGCGACTCAGCACATACGTTACCGTCCCCACGTACAAATGGGCTACCATGTAAACCCACCATGGTAAACCCGTCTTGTTGTCTCTGTTACTGCCATCTTATTGGTCTGCTACCTGCCCACTGGCTCATGGTTCGCTTAGAGTGTCTGTCTCTTCCGTTGGCTCATGGTTTGCCCAGAGGGTAAATAACTGTGTCCGCTGGCTCATGGTTCACCCAGAGTGTTAGTACCCGTGCCCGTTGGCTCATGGTTCGTCCAGAGTGTCAGTACCAATGCCCGCTGGCTCATGGTTCACCCAGAGTGTCAGTACCCATGCCCGCTGGCTCATATTTCGCCCAGAGTGTCAGTACCCATGCCTGCTAACTCATGGTCCCACCCAGAGTGTCTATACCTGCCTAGCTCATGGTCCCGCCCAGAGTGTCTGCACCCGTTTTTGCTTGGTTTCCCGCCCTGAGTTTCCCCCCATTTTGTATGGTGCCTCATTTGTTCCTCCCATGCACCTCCTTTTCTAGGTGTTTCCCTATACTGGCTATCATACAGCCTGTACTTGGTTTTGGGGATGCCCCCCCAAGAATTTGCGTGCCCCTGACCTATATGGAATTCCATTCTGTGATTTTGAGGGGGGGGGTACTGTCACGGTTCACACCGCGGTCTTTGCCTTGGACCGTCGCCGTGTCCGTGCGTGCCATGGCTCTGCTGGGGCTCCCTGTGTTCTCTGCTGTATACTTGCCTGTCCTGTTGCTCCTGCTTCCTGGGCTCCTGTACGTGCACTGCATTTCCTAGGGTGCACGCGGCAGCTTCCTGCCCTTTATTGGGTTTGTGCCTCTCTTGCCTTCCTCTTGACCTGTGACCCCTGGCTATAAGAGGAACTTCCTGTCTTTGCTTCAGTGTCAGTCCATTGTTGTGCTTCATGCTGTGTCCATCTGAGCTTCTGCCAGCTTCTCAGGTCTGTTATTCTAGACTTAACTCCTGAGATGCTGGTTCAGTTCCTGCAGTCCATCAGAGCTCCTGACCACCTGTCTGTTGTCTTCTGCTGTCCTTATACCTGTCCAGTACCTACTGTTTCCTGCCGTTGCACCTGTTCTGTATCCTGTTGTTGCCTGCTGTTTCATACGTTTATTTCTGCTGAAGTCCTGCTGTGGCATACGTTTTCCTCTGACCTGTTATTCCCGCTTTATGTTGGCGTTCCTTCCTGCAATCGGCTGCCCCCCCGCAGGAACCCCCCAAAGCAACCGGGGGTTCCCCACAGCAAAGCTGCCTGCTTTGGGGCGGGTCCCGGGGGGGGGAAGGGGCCCCCCTTTTAGCTCCGCCCCCTGGCGTGGATCTCCTCTACCATCTCGTCTCGTTGATCACGTGGATCTCCAACTGGTTACCAGCGATGGTGCCTCAGCGCATGCTGTTACCGTCAGATTGTGACAAGGTCAATGGCTCCATTAAAAAGTATTTCTTCACCCGCAAAAAACAAGCCTGCAATGGTTAGTACATAGAAAAAAAAAACTTATGGGGACATGTATAAAGGGGCTTTACGAGTTTTCTGGCTCACGGCCCCCGGGCCCAAATCCCGCTGTCGGACGCGCGTTCGGCACTTTCGGCTGCGGCCCGCATAAAGGGGGTGGGCGGGGGGAGGGGGGCGGGCAGTGGGCGCGGGGGGCGGGGTGTAGGGCGTTCCGGGCGGGGCGGGGCGGCGTATAGCCCCGGGCTTTCCCCATCGGGTCGCCAAATGCGGCGCTCGGCAGCTCCGAAAACAGACCGGGTTTTTTTTTTTGGTCAAATTCCCCCCGCCCGAGGCAAGTAAGCAGGAAGGGAAAATGCGGGAAGCGGATCGAAATCGGACGAAGTCCGGCGCCCCCCCGCCGTGCGCAGGATGTGATTCCCAAAAAAACCCTTTTATAAAGGGGGAAAACATGCAGAAAAGACTGAAGTACAAAATACACATAATAAAAAAAAAAAACATTTTTCCCCAAATTTTAAAAAAGGGCACAATACAAAATATATTTTGGGGAAATTGCCGGGGAAATACAGTAATTTCAAATTCAAAAACCCCTATTCTCACCAAAAACCACCAACAGAATAGGAGCGACAATGTCCCATTCCACCAAGGGAAAACCAATCAGAATAGGCCCCCAAAAAACCCCAAAAATTTAAAACCCCCTTTATGGGGAAAAAAAGGGCCCAAAATTAAAAAACGGACAGTCAAAATCCGTAAAAAAGGCGAACCGACGATTGGGAACACGGGGGCTCCTCCGCTTAGCCAAATTAAAGGGCGCATACTTTTCCAAAAAGGTTTCTTTTGGGAAAAAAAAATTTTCGACCCGCTCTGTGTTTGGGTAATTTTCAAAGAGCCGCCGTAATTTGGCCAATGGAAGCGAGGACCTCCTAGGGGGTTTTGTAATGCAATCTAAATCAAATGTATATGGCCAAATCACATTATAACACTACCAAGTTTCAGATGTGTAATAAAAGGAATCCAATAGGGCAACGAAAAAAAAAAAAATTTTAACCCCAAAAATAAATGTTTTTTTTTTTATTTTCGTGCCCCCATTATTGTCCGGGGCTAACAAAAATAAAGAAATAAACATGTTTTAGGAATTTAATATTTTTTTTTTTCGTTCCACATATTAGGTTCCTTTTTATATACAAAAATCGGACAACTTGTTAGTTTTTTAAATTTTATTTCGGCCATTACGTTTGATTTCAGTTGCTTACAAAACCCAAGACGTGCTCGCTCTCCCATTGGGTCCAAAATTACGGGGGGCTTTTTAAAATTAGCCAATCACGAGCGTGCTCAGATTTCTTTTCCCCATAGAACTCTATGAAAAGTATCGCGCTCTGATTGGCTAAGGGAGGGCCCCCCGCTGCTTAAACCCAATCAGTTTTTTCTGCCTTTTTACTGTATTTTGAACTTCCCCCTTTGTTGATTGGCCCATTTTTTTCCATAGCTAAATGGGCTTTGTCGCTCCTATTCTATTGGTCAATTCTCCTCCATAGGATAGAATGGAATTGTGCTCCTATTCTGATTGGCTTTTTTATGCCGCCCAAATAAATATTTAAACAATTTAAATTTCCTGTTTTTCCCCGGGCAATTCTCTCTATGGCAATTCCCTATGTAGCGCCGGTCTCGGCGACAAACGCGTTGTTGGGGTTTTTAACTGCTTTTTTTTTTATAAAAAATTGTTCTGTCTTTATCTGTCAGTATTACATTTAATAAAAATTTTTTTTTTTTTTTAATACTTCAGCCGCACGGCGCTGAGCCCCGAATTTCAGGCGCCCCCATTTTCCCCATAGACTATAATTGGAGAAGTACTCCCCTTGTTGCTGGGATAGCCAAGCCCCCGCAAAGCTCAGCCAATCAGCCTTTGAAACCTTTTTACAGTATTTTGAACTGTCCCGCCGGGATTCTATTGGCCCAAACCCTCCAAGGCTAAAGGGGGCTTTGCGTCCTTTTTCTATTGGCCGGTTTTCCCCGACCAAAAATAGATTTCAGTTTGAATTAACTTTTCCCCGGCATTTCCAAAATACCCCTTATTTTTATATTGTTTCCCGGGTTCCCCGAGTTTTTGGGGAAATGTTTTTTATTTTTTTAAAAAATGTTTTTTTTCATTCAGCTCCTTCGACACTGTTTTCCGCCTTTAAAAGGCGATTTTTTGGGGAATCACCTCCTGTGCACGGGGGGAGCCGAGACTTCTGTCGCGATCTTCGTCCGCTTCCTCGCATGTTCCGATCCTGTTTCCCTTTCCCCTTTTGGGAGGGAGGATTTAGACCCCAAAAAAATGTAGAACGCCTTTATAAACATTTTTTCTTCATACCCGCACCGACATCTGGAATGATTTCTGCCCGCTCCAGCCTTTTCTCGCATGGAACAGTTTCTCGGGCAGCCCGCACGGCGCCAAGTCCCGCACGCACCCCACACACTGGCGGGGCGCGGGGGACTTTTCCCCGTGTAAGTGCATTTCCCTTGGGAGGGCGAAGCATAGGCCCCCCAAGCGCCCATGCCCCGCACTTCGCCCATAGCTGGCGAGGCGGGCGGGACTTTACATGAATATGAGCGCCGCCCGGGGGGGGCCCCGGGGCGACAAAAATCAGGCAGATTCCCCCGGGAAAACTGGGGGGAAAAAGGGCGCCTCGACCGGGGGGAAAATCAAAATGTGGCCCTAGTCTTTTGAAGGTGGAGGAAAAACTACCCAAAAAAAACCCTTCCCCCCCTCAAAAAAAAAAAAGTCCTCATTTAAAAGTGTCAATTGAAATGTTGAGTGGGACCAAAATATTGAAACGTGTGTTCCTTCCTTGAGCCTGAAAATTGGCTGAAAGTCACCCAGAATGACATGTATAGAAGCAAAGATACAAGAGTGAACAGCATGTAGCACAGCACGTGGCTTCAGGCATTTGTTCCCCTATGAGGCCGGATCCAAAATACATCTCAATTTCACACATTTTAGTGTGTCCTATGCACTTTGGAACTAAAATCCAAAGCAATTCTCTAAGTTATTAAAAGAGCAGAACTAATGCATTATGTAAAGGCTGTGTCAGTCGTCTAAATTTACTTAATTGAACTTAAATCAATAAAAGGCAAAGACAAATTCTTTTGATGGCATGAGTCTGTTACATGTATGGACCTGCGTATGACAGCAGTAGGATTTACAGGCAGAAAACCATTTCCACTACTGTAACATTTATCATCTTGGTCACGGTCTTTTCAATACCCTAAGCTCGAAATAGTTTATTGAAACATGAAGTAGAGCAGACTAAACAAGGATGACGGAATGTGCCGAGCTACCGCCGAGTCGGAAGAGAGTGGTTATCATCCAGACATAACGAGTACCATACAATACAATGAAGGGTGGCTACACACTGGAATACAGTTACACACTGAAGCTCAGACAACTTTTCGATCCATCAGTTTGGCTGCAATCAACCTGCTCCAACTATATAAAAAAAAATAAACTTTAAGGTGTTTTCTCACTACAGTGATTAGCTTTTACATGTAAGGGTAGGTAAATGAAAATCTTTTTTCTAAATACATTGCTCTTATGCGCTGCATTGCACCCGAAGTGTGGCCCACAAATACAGTAATTCATAGCTCTAATTAAGAGTTATGATTACCTGCCGCTTTCCTGTGCCGGGGGAAAAAGGGACACCCCCTTCTTAAAAGTGTTTAATGCACCCGGGGAAAACAAAAAGGGGAATGGGAGCTGGCTGTCCCAAAAAAGGCCAGCCCAACTTCTAAAACACCCGCGAGAGCAACACGCACGAAAATGCCGCTATAGTTGGCTAAAAAGGGCCCCATGTTTTTTTGCCCTTTTTTCCCAACCCCGGACCTACACTACTGCTGACTAGTGGGTAGGAGATCCTAACAGAACTGACAAACTACCCTCCACAACCAACTCTGAGGGAACTCTCTAGAGTCCTCTAGCTTCCCCCTATAACTGTTGGATGCTGGCCCAGCTACACAATCTGTCCCACTGCTGACCTCTTCTGTTAAGCTCTTCCAAGCCTACATAAATACAATGCATATATATATATATATATATTCAGACCATTTGCTAAGTATTGAGTTGAAGCCCCCTTTTTTAGATGGAATGCATGAGTCCCCTTTTGGGGGAAAGATGCAACAAGTTTTCACACCCGATTTTTGGGGACCTCTGCCATTCTTCCTTTCGGTCTTCTCCTTCCCTCGGTTGGATGGGGAACGTTGGTGGGGCCATTTTCAAATCCTCCAGAGAGTCCCCAAATTTGGGGTTTAGTCGGGGTCTGGTGGGCAGTCAAAAATGGCCAGAGTTGTTTTTGAAACCCCCTGTTTGTTATTTTGCGTGTGCTAAAGGGCATTACTTGTTGGAAAATGAACATTCGGCCCAGTCTGAGTCTGGGAAAAAGTTTTCATCGAGGGTATCTCTGTACTTGGCCGGATTTATCTTTCCTTCAATGCCCAGTTGTCCTTTCCCCCCAAATAAAACACCCCCCAAATGATGCTGCCCCCAAGGTCACTGTTTGGGGTTGCATTGGGCAGTATAGCAGGGCCTGGTTTTCTCCAAACCCCTTCAATTAACCCAAAAACTCAATCTTCGCTTATACAGCAAAAATTTATTTCCATAGTCTGGGTCCTTTATGTGTTTTTTTTTTCAAACTGTATGCGGGCTTTCTTATGTCTTGCACTGAGGGAAAGGGTTCGTCGGGGCCCCTCTGCCCTAATGCCCCCCACGGTGGAGGGCTGCAGTGAAGTTACTTTTTAGAACTTTCCCCATCTTCCCCACTGCATCTCTGGAGCCAGTCATAGTGTCTTGGGCATCTTTTTGCCGCTCTCACAAGGCTCTTCTCCCCGATTGCTTAATTTTTTCTAAAAAGCCGGGGTTTTAGGAAAGATTGTGGTTGTCCATTTAAGGATTAGGAGGCCACTGTTTTTAGGGAAACCCTTAATGCTGCAGAAATTATTTGTAACCCCTTTGGGCCCGATCTTACCTTGCCCAATTCTGCTCCTTGGGCTATTCCCTTAGCCTCATGTTTCTTGTGCCCCCTGACATCAATTGAGCTGTAGGGCTTGTATAGACAGATTTTTTGGGGCCTTTCCTAATCAAAATCCAACACTTAATTAAACACAGCTGGAACCAAAGGAGGAAAACCCTCTCAAAGGGGGAAAAAAGGAAATGGGCACATTGATTAAAAAATGAGTCCCCAGCAAAGGGGTTTTTTTACTTAACATTTAAACACATTTGTAAAAATATCTAAATTTCTGTTTTTTTCTTTCAAGATAGGGGAGGAGGGTTGCAAAGTTGACATTAATGAGCTAAAAAATGAACTTTTGGGATCTTACCAAATGGCTGCAATAAATTAAAAAGTGAAAATGTAAAAGGGCTGAAAAACCCAACCCACAATAAAAAGAAGAAAAGTCAGGGCCCCGAAACCCCGTTATAATACACCCATGGGTGAAATACCGTAAAACCATTTTCCTGATGTAGCACCAGTGCAGGCGAGAAACGCATCGAGTGTTCTTATACCAGAATAGGTGTAATAAGGTTTAAGCTCTTTAATGGATATTGTTTTTATCTAAATAAAACACCTTTTCAAGCACCATATCTTCACCTCAGTGAGGTGTATTATAGACGAGCGCCGGGGCCCTGACTTTTTTTTCTTCTTCATATACTCTCGGCGCTTCCCGTGCTTTTTGCAGCTTTGAGGAGAGGACCCACGGCTGCCATAGTGAGACTCAGACAGAGTCTATTCATATGCATATGAGAGTGGGGCCTCTACTTTCTTTCACCCCCCCCTTAAACTTGGCCTCTTTATGTTTTTGTTTTTTATTCTGTCATTGACATATATATGTATTACCAAGCCCCAGTGATCAAGTGACCGCCATTGGCCAAAAGCAGAAAGCCGTGATGCCTTTTACCTGTCTGTGTTTTCGCGCTCACTGAGCACCATATACAAAGTGAACAGTAATAAACCATGCCTGCGTTCTCAATGGAGAGTGTGGCTACTTCCAGGGCCGTTCCTAGGGGCGGGCGAGGTGGGCGGTCGCCCGGGGCACCGACGCTCCTCTCAACCGAGGGGGGCGCCGCCGGGTCGCCCGCTCGGAGAATAGCCCCTGGCTCTGCGCGGCCATTTTATAACAGCCGCGCAGAGCCACTCAGCAGCAGCACGCACTCACTGTGCGGGACGAGGCAGGACGGGTCGTACCCCTCCTGTCTCCTACCCTTTATCAGCATCGCAGGGGGCGCACAGCTTTCACTGCGCCACTGCGACGCTGGGATCTGCTCGGTCCGCAGCTCTGCCGCCGAGGAGATCTGTGGGAGCTACGTGACAGTTTAAGCAGCTTGGTGACGTCACGCCGCCTACACTGCTCTGCAGCTCCCGAAGCTGGATGCGGGGACCGTTGTCGAGTGAGTAATTTATTTTTTATTTTATAATTAGCTACAGGGGCATCTACTGGCTACAAGCGGGCATCTACTGGCTACAGGGTGGCACCTACTGGCTACAGGGGGCATCTACCTGCTAAAGGGGAGGCATCTACTGGCTACAAGGGGGCATCTACCTGGCTACAAGGGGGCATCTAATGGCTACAGAGGGGCATCTACTGGCTAGAGGGGGGCATCTACTGGCTGCAGGGGCATCACCTGACTAAAGGGGGACATCTACTGGTTACAGGGGGGCATCTATTGGCTACAAGGGGGCATCTATTGGCTACAAGGGGGCATCTGCTGGCTACAGGGGTATCTACTGACTACAGGGGCATCACCTGGCTACAGAGTCGAGGCCGGGAAAAGACGTCTCCTGTGAGTCACTAGATATAACTTTACTGTAATCATTTATATGTCTGCACAGCCTGTGTACAGCTGGTATCCAACACTGTATGGTCACTGTATGATGGTAATATTGGTTGTAGTATAATGGTTTATACTCAGTAATGGTCAGTTTGTATTATTTGGTCACTATGTGCTAGTGATATGTGGTCATGGTGTGACGGTATTATTCGGTCACTATGTGGTCATGGCGTCACAGTATTTGGTCACTACGTGCTGGTGATATGTGGTCTTAGTAGGACATTGGTACTATTAACCTGGGATTCTGTTAATAGTGTTATTTGGTAACTGTATGACTATTATTTAGTAGTTTTATACATAGCACATTGTGGTAAAGCTTGTATATTTTAGATTTGGTTGATGGTGATGCAATGTGTCTCATTGTGGCACAGTATGTTATGTGTGTGTGGGGCGGAGGGGCCGCGAAATTTCTTCACCTCGCCCTAAGAGCAATTTAGCCTAGGAACGGTTGTGGCTACTTCTGACAGCCGGCTCTCAGCCTGCTTCTCAAATAGTTTCAAAATGTCTATGCAGAGCTAACACCCTCCGCCTGGGGCATTAAAGTCATAGGGTGATTGGTGAGTAGTTAAAGGAATTTTGGCACAAAATCCCTTCTAAGGCCGGTTTGTAGCCCACCACGAGTAGGCCTCAGAGAGCAAGGAGATGACTCTGCTGTATCTGGAATTCCCAAAGAAATTAATGGGAAGAAATGTGCAAGAATGGCCATCTCCCTGTTTTCTAGGAAGGTATTTAATGAAGTGGTAAAACTTCTTTAAAGCTCTGGCCTAATTATGTGTCTACGTGAGTGTGAATATGTGTAAAAAGTTTCTGAATGTTTAAAGTTTGCGTATTTTGAAATATTTGGGAGAATATTTGTGTCTGCAGGTAGTTAGTGTATGCATTCATGTGTGTTTATAGTTTTAGGGCACATATGTGTGTATAGAAGTTATGGAAGCAGCATTGCACAGTGTGTCCATAAATGTCTCAGATAGTAATAATGTTTTAATAGTGGGAATGCTTATATGTAGTCAGTGTAGACCTGTTTGTATTTAATGTGCATTCCTCCATGTAGTATTATGTAGCAGGGTAAGTTGTAAATGTATGCATGGAATGAATGTGCACATATGTATGTGGTTTTCCTGTAGTCACATGTGATAGTTGTCTTTGATCTCTGGTAGTATTATTTAGGCAATTTCCGCTCCTCACAGGACCTTTTTCTCTGCTCTCTTCTTATCAGTTCTTCACATAATCATCTCCAAGATTTCTCCCGTGCTTCCCCCATACTCTGGAACTCACTGCCCCAACACATCAAACTCTCCCCCACTCTCACTAGTCTCAAAAGCAACCAACAAACCCATCTCTTCAGGATAGCCTATAACCTACAATAACCCTGCTGCCATTACACCTCCCCACAAACATGTCTGCCCTCACCTTCTGCCTCTTTATGAGAAGTTTATACCTGGGAGATAAGGAGGCCTCAGCAGACATGTTTACAAATGTAAGTCCTAACCTTACGGTCAAAGAACTTTTTGAATGCTTTAAGCAATAATCACTGAAAAATCACTTAAATTATATACTAAGAGTTTGGGAAAAACTTGCAGTCAATGCTTTAAGCAATTCATACAATTGGAGGACCATGTTCTGTTAGAAAAAGTGGTGGTAGACATTTACATTCTGACATTCATGTGCCACACTTTTTTTCTCAAACATAGCTAAATATTGATATGATTTCATTGACATATGACTCAATTGACTAACATTGGACATAAATAGCTGTAGTGTCTACCATAACTAAAACTGTAAATATAGTCTTGGGTTCAGATAATACGCTGCAATACATACAATGAAGCCTGGGAGCTTTGAACTCAAGTGGCAATCCAAACTGCCCATATTAGGGTAAGGATACTGTGGTTGCGGCATAGTCATGATGTGGCAAAGAACTGCTTGGGGACTCTGGAGCTAAAATGTACATATGGGATGTCATTAGATGTCATGGTAGCCGGTTGTCTAATGAATGTCTCTACAGGCAGGGTGTAATAGATAAATCATCAAAATGACTACATACTGAAGTATATAAATTACTTAGGAAGACTAAAAATGAAAATAAAAACGGTAGAATTAAAAAAAAAAAAACTTAGAAAAATGTTTTCTCTTTTATCATATAAAAATATAAAAATTAAAAGTAACACAGTTGATATTGCCCCATCCACAAAAGTCTGATCTAACACATATCATGTTATTTTTCCTGTCTGGTGATTGCTGTAAAAATCCCAGAAACATGGAATAAAAAGTGATCAGAATGTTTCATGTTTTCAAAATTGGTAATGCTAAAAATTACATCTTGTCTGCAAAAACTGAGCTATTACACAGGTCCTTCAAGTAAAAAACAAAAAATATTGCAATGCAAAGCAAATTAAAAAGAGAAAGAAGGTTTTAGTTTTTTTGTTTTCTTTTAAAAAAAAGTCATATGATAGAGTTTAAACTATGAAATTAGGATATCACCAGGATTTTACTGATGTGGAGAATGAAAGCTCAGCTTTCATTTCATATTGTATTCTGGAAAAAAATTAAAACTGGTCTCTGATTGATTGCTATGGGCAATAAAGACAGTCTTACTGCTAGACAAATTTCATGCATATAGCCCTAAATATTTGAATTATTTTAAAGCACATTACTGTTATATCTAGTATATATGAAAATCTGAGGTGCATATTTTTATCAAAACTTTGAAGGCCCATACACCAGCAAAGTGGCCTCAGTTCAGATGGGGACCTACTGTGAACAATCTCACCTCATTAAATCTCACCAGTGCGTTTTCATGTTTACGCACTTTTCTTATTAAAAACAGCCATTGTGTTGGTGCTGGTCTGCTGGAGGAAACTGGGCATGATCATGTGCGCTTGAGGGTGGTGATAGGTAAGGCATTATATGGTGCCAAATTTGGGTGTGGTTAGAGGCATGGTCTTGTGTGACGTCATGTGCTTGGACAAGGCCCAGTGCACTATTTTGCCCAGGGACCCATAACACTGTTAGGACAGACCTGTTTTAACCAGTAATATAAAACTAGACAGTTTTTCTACATAATTGTAGAAATATTATCTTGGGAACCATTAAGGACCTTCAAATTGTAGAGTTGAAATTTGTAATCTAATGTAACAAACAGTGGGGTCCATATATATCTGGACACTGAAACAAATTTAGCTTTTCTACCTGTTTACTGAAACATAGTTTATTCAAGCTATATGTCAGGATACGGTCGTCTGGGCAGCCTCTCACCTGTTTAGCACAACGACCTGCGAGGGTTAATAAGTCTATCCTGGGACCACACCCTGGGAGAGTTGCTGCTCCTGAGCCAGGAGTGACAGCTCTCAGGACCAATCGAAGGGCCCGGATGCCGCACCAATCAGCTGCGGGGGCAGTGTCCCGGCAGACTTCTTAAACCTCCCCATCCGCTATCCCACCTGCTAAACCTCCTCCTCCCATTAGAATTAAGAGGGGAGTTAGAGTATGAGGTGGCCCGAATCATTGACCAGCAGAGTTCAAAGGTCATTGCAATACCTGGTCCATTGGAAGGGTTATGGTCCTGAGGAGAGGTCGTGGGTTCCCGCTAACTCGATTCATTCTGATTCCTTCATCAAGGAATTCCACGACGCTCACCCAGAGAGACCCGGACCAGATAAGGGTCCAGTGGCCCCTCCTAAAAGGTGGGGTACTGTCAGGATACGTTCGTCTGGGCAGCCTCCCACCTGTTTAGCACAACAACCTGCGAGGGTTAATAAGTCCAGCCTGAGACCACACCCTGGGAGAGTTGCTGCTCCTGAGCCAGCAGTGACAGCTCTCAGGACCAATTGGAGGGCCCGAATGCCGCACCAATCAGCTGCGGGGGCAGTGTCCCGGCAGACTTCTTAAACCTCCCCATTCCCTCTAGGCTTTGCCTGACAAAGGTGTTCCCTTCCTGTTCCCTGTGATTCCCATTTGTAGTTGTTGTTCTCCTGGATTCCCGACCCCGGCTTGTTTCTTGACCTCGCTTGTTGCCTCTGATTTTGTAGTGCGCTCCTGACTGTGTTTTGACCCCGGCTTGTTTCTGACTATTCTTCTGGCGTACGTTTTTGGCATATATTTTCCCGCACGTTTACTGACCCGGACTGTTTGACACTGTGTTTTCCCTGACGGCCCTGCACTTAGGAGCATAGGGGCTGTCTTCCAGTTGGGGTCTGCCGCCTAGGGCAGCACGCCAAGTAGGCAGGGACAGTGGGCTGGGTGGCAGTCAGGGCCCACTGCACCTCCCTTGACGTGACACTATAGTTATATAATGGGCAGAGACATAAGCCCACATGTATGAAATTTGGCGTTTAAACGCCAAATTTTGTGCGCATTAAAATAGCATAGAATGTGTCTAATTTATGAACCCGCTCTACTGCAAGTCATAAATCAGGCACTTTCTTATGCTAAGACGTTATTTCTGGCTCAGGTTAACCCCTTTGAAAGTGCTGTACCTGTTCCAGCTGTAATGCACCTATAAATGCCGTAGCAAAGCTATAAATCAATTGCTTCATATGGTTTTACTGCGCCCCGACTCCCGCACACCCCCCGAAATCAGGCACATTACAAAGCGCATCTTGCGCTCTGTAATATGCCTGATACTGGCGTTCGGGAGGCATTTCAGTGAAGCGAACGGGGCTGCGTCTGATGTCGGGCAGAAAATACGCCAGACTTGCGCAGCCCCGTTCATACATGTACCCCATAGATATCAGACTTTCAGCTTTCATTTGAGGGCATCCACATTAAGATGTGATGAAGGGTTTAGGAGTTTCAGATCCTTAACATGTGCCACCCTGTTTTTAAAGTAATTGGACAAATGACTCAAAGGCTGTTTCACGGGCATGTATGGGCAATTCCTTCGTTATGTCATTCTTTATTAAGCAGATAAAAGGCCTGGAGTTGATTTGAGGTGTGGTGCTTGCATTTTGAAGATATTTCTGTGAAGAAAACATGGGGTCAAAAGAGCTCTCCATGCAGGTGAAACAAGCCATCCTTAAGCTGTGAAAACAGAAAGAACCCACCCTAAAAATTGCTATAATATTAGGAGTAGCAAAAATTTACAATTTGGTAGATCCTGAGAAAGCAAGCACCGGTGAAATCATCAATGCAAAAAGACGTGGACGCTCATGAAAGGCAACAGTAGTGGATGATCGCAGAAAAATTTCCATGGTGAAGAGAAATTCCTTCGTGACAACCAACAAAGTGAACAACACTCTCCAGGATATAGGCGTATCAATATCCAAATCTACCATACAGAGAAGACTGCATGAAAGTAAATACAGAGGGTTCACTGCACAGTGCAAGCCACGCATAAGCCTCAAGAATAAAAATACTAGATTGGACTTTGCTAAAAAAAATCTAAAAAAGCCAGCACAGTTCTGGAAGAACATTTTTTGGATAGATGAAACCTCTACCAGAATGATGGAAAGAAAAAAAGCATCTCAAAGGCATGGTACAGCTCATGATCCAAAGCATAACACATCATCTGTAAAACACGACAGAAGCAGTGTGATGTCTTGGGCATGCTTGGTTGCCAGTGGAACTGGGTCACTAGTGTTTATTGATGATGTGACACAGGACAGAAGCAGTCAGATGAATTCTGAGGTATTCAGGGTCATACTATCCGCTCAAATACAGCCAAATGCAGCCAAACTGATTGGTCGGCATTTCATAATACAGTTGGCCAATACCCAAAACCTAAAGCCAAAGCAACCCAGGAATTTATAAAGCAAAGAAGTGGAATATTCCTGGATGGCCAAGTCAGTCACCTGATCTCAACCCAACTGAGCAGCATTTAACTTCACTGACTAAACTTCAGACAGAAAGGCCACAATCAAACAACAACTGAAAACTGCTGCAGTAAAGGCCTGGAAGAGCATTAAAAAGGAGGAAACACAACGTCTGGTGAAGTCCTTGAGTTCAAGACTTCAAACAGTCATTGGCAACAAAGGGTTTTCAGCCAAGTATTAGAAATTAACATTGTATTTACAATTATTTAATTTGTCCAATTACTTTTCATTCCCTGATATGAAGGGATTTAAAAAATGCTTTAGTTCCTCACATTTTTATGCAGTTTGTTCAATCCCCTGAATTAAAGTGGAAAGTCTGGACTTTAACTGCATCTGCATTGTTTTGTCCAAAATTCATTGTGGTAATGTACAGAACCAAAATTAGAAAAATGTTCTCCGTCCAAATATTTATCAACCTAACTGTATATAATACATGAATGTCATGTAATTAATTTTCCATAGGTTGTCAATAGAGATATCACTTTAAGATGGCTTCATATCAAGTGTTATCCTGCCGAAATTTAAGGCACTTGGATACGTCTCTCAAACTCATCGGCTTTATCTTGCTTGTGGTCAAATGCCAATAATAACCTTCCACTGACTATCTGAGATATTCTGTTGGGCATAGGGACTTTTTCCATATCCAAGCAGAAGGCACTCAAGACATATTCATTTCTAAGACATTTACTGCAAAAAAATGTATGAAGAAGCAATGCACAAATGTAGTAAAGCACCCACTTCAACTCTCAAACGTTTGAATAGATCAACATTTATGATTACTGGGTATCCCACCACTAAAAACTGGTGGTCTCAAGGATCTCATTCTTCCTCACTGCAACAGTGAGAATGGGGTAATCATTTTCTCCATTGTTACTCAAGGCCACATGTATGAACCTGTTTTGGTCTAAAACTCATTTTTTGCCCATAGGTTACTGTGGGCAAAAGAGTGAGTTTTAGATCTAAACAGTTTCATACATGTGGCCCTCAATGTCTAATGTACCAAATAATGTAAAGAATGATGGAGATATAGGGCACCATCTTAGGGACAGAAAAGCCTTTTGGATTATTATACTGGATACTGATGTGCCCAAAGGACTTAATCTCAAACATGAGATCATGTTCCACTATTAAGCAATCTTATGCTACATATATCATTTTATCTGGTAGTGTTTTTGTGTTATTTTTCACTTTATATTGTGATTTTAGATTGTTTTTCTTTAATCCTATTTGTCTATTTTTCTTTTTTCTCAATATAATTTTCTTTATTATATCTGTTGATCTGTACATGCGTGAGTATCCAGTCTTCTAGTGTAATTCATGAGAATTATACTTTAGTTATTTTTTATATACTTATGGATTGTATACTACTGCAGGCCTATGCAATACAAATTGTTAGTTGTTGGAAATGTGTCTCACTGGCGCTGTATTCTGTAATCAGCACATGTGCCATCTGGGCAGAGGTCCCTGCCAGTTTATGCCATATAATTGAAACTGGAAACAATATATGGTTCTGCACATCATAAAACATTTTTGAAAAAAATGAGCACAGGTGCACACTGGTGCACCTGTAATATACATACATAATTTTTGAAAAAGCATTTCTGTTATCTAGGACATATGAAAAATTTTGAGGTTCTTAGTTCACATTTTTGATCAAAACTGCTAAAGCCACCTCCGAAACGCCAACGGGACCTCAAAGGCAGGTGGTCCTACACTATTGTTACACTATTGTTACCTCTCCTGGACTCAGGTTTTTAAATCAGTGCAGTGTGTTCATAAGTTGGTGCCCTCATTCCCTTAAGTATGGAAGTCTGAACAGAGTCCAGGAGAGGTAACAATAGTGTAACAATAGTGTAGGACCACCTGCCTTTGAGGTCCCGTTGGCATTTTGGAGCTGGCTTAAGCAGTTTTGATAAAAAATGTGAACGAAGAACCTCAAAATTTATCATATGTCCTAGATAGCAGAAATGCTTTTTCAAAAATGTCTACGTCCCCTTTGATAGTTTCTCTAGTTTATAGTGTGCCACTGATATTGGAATATGTATATAATTAAAACCGTGCATTTCCGGAAGTTGAACTTTCCCTTCCGGACTGTGCATTGAATGCCATTCTAGCTACAGCATATTGTGGGAATTGTCATGGGTCAATAAAGTAGACAGACAGACAGACAGACAGACAGACAGACAGACAGACAGACAGATGATAGATAGATAGATAGATAGATAGATAGATAGATAGATAGATAGATAGATAGATAGATAAAATGCAGCACAGGAAAATCAAAAGAGGCTGGTCCTGGCAAGACACCATGGGTGAACAAGTTTGAACGGTGCTACACCAGTTTTCTGGCACAATTTGAACCAAAAAACTGTTGTAGCCCTGTCCAACAGATGTAGGAATAGTCATATGCCAAAACTTGGCACAGTCTATACTAGACAGAACACTTTTGAATGTGCCAAAAAAATCACCAAAGTTTGTCAAGAAACTGCCATCCAAATCCATACCATGACATAAGAGACATGAGACATAACACTCTTTCATATACACTGTTATATTCCACACTCAATTTAGAACTGGCATGTCGCCCCAAATGTATTCAAAAAGGTAATAAAAAAATTACCCATGTCACTGCAATGTTTCAGCTACACCTTGAAGCATTTCTCAAACCAAGCCTTTCTCAAACCTTCCTCCAATGTGGAGCTTAATCATTACAGTGACATTACTGAATAAGACATTTTTCTTTTTACTACCAGTGGTGAGCTGCAACCTTTTTTTATATAGATACAGTATCTCACAAAACTTAGTTCACACCTCACATTTTTATAAATATTGTATTATATCTTTTCATGGGAAAACACTGAAGACTCTTTCAAACAATTTAAATTAGTCAGTGTAAAGATGGAATAACAGTTTAAATTGGGTGTGCCCTCAAAATAACTCAACACACAGCCATCAATGTCTATACCGCTTGCAACAAAAGTGAGCACATCCATAAGTGATAATGGACAAATTGTGCCCAAAATGTCAATATTTTGAGTGGACGCCATTATTTTCCAGCACTGTCTTAACTCTCTTGAGAATGGAGATCACTAGAGCTTCACAGGCTGCAACCACTGGAATCCTCTTCCTCTCCTACATGACAACATCACGGAGCTGGTGGATGTAGAGACCTTCTGTAGAGACCTTCTGTTTGTGCTCAGATGCTCAGTAGGGTTTAGGTCTGGAGACATGCTTGACGAGTCCAGCACCCAGGGGTGTAACTATCGGGATAGTATATGTAGCAGCCGCTCCCACGTCTGCTGCCCCGGTAGTTCTGCTCCTGCATCCGCCGGCAGTGATAATAACAGTTCACTGCCGGCAGAGCTGAGGGGCCTGGCGCAACCTGCCTCTGAATGCTCGGGCGCTACCCGTTAGTAGCAGAACGGAGCGATGCTTCACTCTGCTACTTCCTCTGCCACTTCCCCTGCCGGCTGTCATTGATCACGTGGGCAGAGCGATTATGTCACATGATCGCGTCGCCCGCGCTGAGCACAGACTGCCTGGGAGCTGAGCTGCGAGGGAGTGAGAGACAGATGAGTGATTTCTTATTTTGCCTGCCTTTATATATACCCCCCTGCCTGCCTATATATTCTCCCAGCCTGCCTATATATGCCCCTAGCCTGCCTAAATGTACCCCCAAGCCTGACTATATATACCCCCAGCCTGCTTATATATACCCCTAGCCTGCTTATATATACCACCAGCCTGTCAATATATGCCCCCCTGCCTGCCTCTGTATGCCCCCAACCTGCCTATATATTCTCCCAGGCTGCCTATATATGCCCTCCAGCCTGCCTATATATACCCCCCAGCCTGCCTATATATACCACCCAGCCTGCCTATATATGCCCCCAGTCTGCATATATATGGCCCAGCCTGCCTATATATACCCCCCAACCTGCCTATATATACCCCCAGCCTGCATATATATGCCCCCAGCCTGCCTATATATACCCCCCTTTCTGCCTATATATGCCCCCAACCTGCCTATATATGCCCCCAACCTGCTTATATACACCCCAGCCTTCCTATATATGCCCCCTAAGCCTGCCTATATAACCCCCCTAAGCCTGCCTACATAGCCCCCCCCAGCCTGCCTATATAGCCCCCCATAAGCCTGCCTATATAGCCCTATAGCCCCCAAAAGCTTGTTTGTATTGCCCCTATAGCCTCCCTAAAAGCTTTCCTACCTATATAACTCCCCTGAAGCCTGCCTGTCTACTTATATGGGGCCCCTATTGCTACCTAAACCCTGCCTACCTACCTAGATGGCCCCTATAGCTACCTAAACTCTACATGCCTACCTATATGGCCCTATAGCCTACCTAAAGCCTACCTAAAGCCTGCCTGCCTATTTGGGCCCCCCTATAACCTATTTACCTACCTGTCTACCTATGTGGGCTCCACCTATAGCCTAGCTACCTGGGGCCCACCGAGAGCCTTCCTGTATTCCACTTAAAGCATACCTACCTAACTGGGGCCTAAATACTGCCTACCTAGTGCCAATCTACCTACCTGTAGCCTACCTACCTTATTGAGACCTGCCTAACTACTGCCTACCTACCTACCTACCTGGGGCCTATTTACTGCCTACCTACCTCAAGCCTACTAACCTACCTACCTAGGGCCTACCAACCTAACTAATGGGACTCTACCTGAATCCTCTGTTCCTCCCCTCTAGGAGACTGGGCCTCTAAGCTATGGCCTGTACCCACTCTCTCACCCCTGGGATGTTTGTACAGAGGTGGGGGGGCAGCGAGTGAGGTGCTGGAAAAGTAAGGATTCTAAGATATTTGTGTCCAAATCCGTAGGGACGAGTGGTGTCATCATGTTGGTCTAGACCAGATGCAGAACCAAAGGGAAAGTCAACCACTCATCAGAGAAACATCACCTGTGAGTCACAAGATGTAACTGCACTGTAATCACTTATATGTCTGCAGAGCCTGTGTACACTGATATCTACAACTATATGGTCACTGTATGGAGTTAATATACAGTCTGTAGAGTCTGTGTACACCTATCTAACACTATATGGTCACTGTATGGAGGTAACAGTTTGTAGGACACCTGTGTACACTGGTATATACCACTATATTGCAGTAATATTGATCTTTATTCAGTAATAGGGTAGGGGTATTATTCAGTCACTATGTGGTGATAATTTGTGGTCATGTTCTTGTGGTATAATCAGGTCCTTTTGTAGTAGGGGTATTGGTAACGTTGGTCTTGGAATAGTGGGATTTGTTTGGTAGCGGTATGATGGTGATATCTATGGTGATGTAGATCTATAGGTCCCGGTAAATGTTCGTGGTCAGGGAAGCAGGCGAGGGGGCCCCATCCAAAAGTTTGCCATGGGGCCCAGGCTTCTCTAGTTATGCCCCTTCCAGCACCTTTACCGTTATTTTCTTTAGCAAGGCAGTGATCATCTTGGAGGTGTGCCTTATCATGTCTGAATACTGTCCTGCGACCTGATTTCCAAGGGGCGTGGGGATCATGTTCTGCTTCAGTATGTCACAGTGCATGTTGTTATTCATAGTTCCATAAATGAACTGTAGCTCCCCAAAGCCAGCAGCACTCATGCAGCCCCAAACTATGACTCTCCCACCTTCATGCTTGACTGTAGGCAAGATGTCACGAGTGGTCCCGCAGCCCCTCGCCCGGGCTGCGGGCGCACTCGTGCTGCCGCCCGTCGGGTCCCGGCGGCGACTGCCGGTCCCACGGGTCGGGTCCCGGCTTTCCCCTTACCTGACTGCGCTCCCGCGTCCTCCCGTCCTCCTGGCCGGCCGGTATGCGCATGCCCGCGCCTTAGGCGCGCGCGCGCCGGCTCTCGGGGATTTAAAGGGCCAGTACGCCCATTATTGGTAAAGGCTGGCAGGTGACCCTATTTAACCTCCTTCCTTCCGGGTCACCTTTGCCGGATCTTTAGTGCCGTACTGCCTTTAGAGAAAGCGTCTTCTGCCTCATAGCCTGTCTTCCGTGTACCGAACCTTTACGCTCCTGTTTCTCGACCACGAACCTTTGCCGCCTGCCCTGACCTCTTGCCTGTCCCCGACTTCGCCTACGTCTCACGATTTTGTACCACGCACTGCCTTGGCTGCCACCGCAAGCAAGTCACGCCAGTGGGGCGACCTGGTAGTTCTCCGCCGCAGCAAGTCCATCCCGCTTTGCGGCGGGCTCTGGTGAAAACCGGGTTCTACTTAGATTCCGCCCCCTGGTACGGCTTACACCATCGCTTGCGGTGGTCCAGTGGATCCACTACCAGCATCCGTTACACAAGATACACTTGTCTTTGTACTCCTCACCTGGTTGTCGTCATACAAACGTTTGACACCATGTGAACCAAATACATTTATCTTGGTCTCATCAGACCATGGGACATGGTTGCAGTAATCCATGTTCTTAGTCTGCTTGTCCTCAACAAACTGTTTGTGGCCTTTCTTGTGCATCATCTTTAGAAGAGACTTCCTCTGGGGATGACAGCCATGCAGACCAATTTGGTGCAGTATGCCATATGGTCAGATCACTGAGAGACTGACCTCCCACCCCTGTAACTTCTCCAGCAATACTTGCAGCACTCATATGTCTATTTTGAAAAGACAACCTCTGGATATGACACTGAGCACGTGCACTCAACTTCTTCGGTTGACCATAGTGAAGTCTGTTCTGAGTGGAACCTGTCTTGATAAACTGTTGTATGGCCACTGTGCTGCTGCTCAGTTTCAGAGTGTTGCCAATCTTCTTATAGCCCAGGGCCATCTTTATCTTTGTTGTGCAACAATTCTTTTTTTCAAAACTTAGACAATTCTTTGCCCTAAGGTGCCATGTTGAACTTCCAGTGACCAGTGGGAGAGAGTGTGAGAGCAAAAGCACCAAATTTAATACACCTGCTCCCCATTCACATAACACTAACAAATCACATGACACTGTGGAGGAAAAATGGCAAATTGCCCACAATTTTTCCATTTTCACTGAGAGGTGTACTAATTTTTGCTGCCAGTAGTTTAGACATTGATGAGTCCTGTTTGTTGAGTTATTTTGAGAGTACACAAAATTCATACCGTTATACAAGCTGTGCACTGACTATTTTGCATTGTATCAGAGTGTTATATCTTCAGTATTGTCCCATGAAAAGATATAATACAGTTTTTACAAAAATGTGAGAGGTGTACTCACTTTTGTGAGATACTGTAGATAGATAGATAGATAGATAGATAGATAGATAGATAGATAGATAGATAGATAGAAAGGAAAAGCCCTTGAAACCAACCAGTTTAACATGAACCTGGGCTTCTGGCCTCACAAGTTGTATAACCAGGTAACCTGATGGATCATGGGATAAGCAAACTTTGTACATTTGTTAAAACTGTAAATTATGTTTTCCCTGTAAATATTAAACTATTCTGAACATGTAACAAAAATGAATTAATACATTTAATAAACCAATAAATTAATAAAAATGTATCAATGAAAAAATAATTCTGAAAAACACATGAATCCATAGGTCCACCCCTAACACTTATCACCTATGAACATATAAAATGTTCCAATGAAACTTGCTTTGGTTTATGTCTCCCTTTTTTCTGCCAATAGTCCTAATAACTTTAATAAAGAAAAGATTATTCATAAAAATAAACACGTGTAGGAAGCCTCATCTGTCTGGAAAAATAATGAAATTCAGATTCAATTCCATAGACTCGGAAGTAATTGAGTCTGGACATTGAAACCACAAATACCCAAGTCATGAAAGGGTTAATTAACATGTGGTCCATCCAAAGTGCCTTCAGCAATAAGATGTCATAATAGAAAATGTCAAATATCATGTAAAATTCATTGACTGCATTTATAACCTTCTCAGGCTTGCTCGGTCGTTCCTGCCTGGTCTTGAGCCCTTGTGGCATTCAACAAACACTCACTTGTGACCTATCATTTCAGTGCCAGAATTCACAGTTTGCATTCACTGACAAGTTGCCTTTTACCAAATGTTCTAGCTCGTAGATATTCCAGGGCTCATTTCTGCCAGAGAACATTCACAGGAGGAAACAGTCCAGTTAATGCCGGTGATTATACAGTACAACCTTGAAAAACACAAGAAAAAAAAAACATAGAAAAACTTCACCGGCCCTGGAAGTCTTATTTTTCACTAAAAAGGAAACCAGTGTCGTGTTGGCTGACCCAGCATCCTGAGCAAGAGAACTTTCTTAAAAAGAAAGTCAATGGAAGGGGGCGCGGAGGTTGCAGTCACACTCAGGTCCTGGTGCACGGGGGCCCCAAGGCCAATCTCCTAGTGCACAGGTGTCTCATAGTGCTGAGTGAAAATCCTCTTGTTCTGGTTATACTGGTTTTGATCTGGATTTTTCAGACACAGATATCATTGTAAAACAGCTGGAGAGGACACCACAGGTTATTGTAAGCGCTAGAATTTTTGGGGGTTTTAAAATATTTTAACCCTTTCCTGCCCTGTGCCATAAATTTATGTGGCAGTGGAGGGAAGGGAGTATGGAATGGGCACCTTGCTCTCCCCGATCCTCACGCCCATGGTGATATGGCGGGGTCCCGAGCGGTTGCTATTGCAGCTGGAAGCCTAATGAAGGCTTTCAGGGCTACCATGCTACTACTCCCATAACTTCCTTCCATAGGCAGGAAGTAATAGAACTGCCATCTTGATACTTCCTTTTGTAATATATAATAATGCAGAATGATGTACAAATTATCACGGCCCTAGTGGTCAAGTACACTACGGGGACTGCATGTATCAGTTAAAAAAAAGTATGAAAAAATAATTTAAAAAAAAATAAAAGTTCAGAACACTCCACTTTTGCCATATTACAGTTAAAAGAATGAAAAAAGTTACACATTATTGGTGTCATTGGCTCCATAAAACAACAATATTTGGTTTTGCACATCCCAAAATTTTTTTGAAAAAATGATGCACATAGGGTGCATAGGTGCACACCTTATAGCTGGAGCCTTCACACCCTGAAGTATGGAGGTCTGAACAGGCCCCAAAGTGAGGTATCAATAGGGTAGGTTCCCATCTGCATTTGAGGTCCCCTTGCTGATTGGGAGGTGGGCTTAAGCACTTTTGATCAAAAATGTGAACTAAGAACCTCAAAAAATGTTCACATATCCTAAGTAGCAGAAATGTTTTTTCAAAAATTCCTATGTGCCTTTTGATAGTTTTTAGTTAATAGTGTGCTGCTGATATTGGATTGTGTATGTATATTGGCTCCATAAAAGTCTGATCTATTAACATATAATATAATTTACCCCATATGCTGAATACCATAGAAGATATTGCATTTTTTTGATCATTTCACATCCCAAAAAATTGGAATAAAAAGTGATCAAAAAGTCACATCTATCCCAAAATGGTACCAATAAAAAGTAGAAATAGAATAGAAGCTATATAGAAAAGCTTGTTTTGTTCATTTGTCTCCTGTTTGGCCCCTGGTGCTTTTAATGGATTTGTTGAAATATAGAAGTCTGTATTTTTTTTAAATCTTGCTGGATACCTTGTTCCGGTCCTATGACCAATTAAAAACTACAATTAAAAACAAACCCTCTCTCAGGTCCACAGATGGGAAATCAAAAAAGTGATTGGCCGCAGAGAATGGTGCTGCAGCGCAAAGTTGAAGAATATAAAAAGTGTTTTGTTTTTTAAAGTACTAAAACATAACGAAAACTCCACATATTTTATATCACCAGAATCGTATCGACCTGTAGAATGCAGATAATACAGCATTTATGCCAAACAGGGAACTCACTAACTGCAAAACCCCTGCAAAAAGGATGCAATTGTGTTTTTTTATGTTCTATCCCACATAAATATTTGGGGTATTTCCCAATTCATAGGCTGTTTTTTTCTTTTTTTACTTGGTCACTAGGTGCTTACTACATACGTTTATGAGGAAACAGACAACTCCTTTAAGCACTTTGGATGACATGTATGATCGGGGTGCATAGAGGCCAGTTCTAAATAGTTTTAAAGCAGTGTAGAATGCGCCAGAATGTATGGACCTGTTCTTCTGCGGGTCATAGATTTGGCACTTTCTAGTTCCAGGACGACAACTCAGGCTCAGGTAAAGCACTTTTAAATTGATCGGGGCAGTAATGCGCTTAGATTTGCCATCCTTCCATCATAAATGTGTAGAATCATACTGTTGTAGTGCGACGCCTCCAGAACACCCCAACATCTTAGGTATATTACAAAGTGCCACGGGCACCCAATAACGCGCCTGCTTTTGGAGTGCGTCTGCTTTTGGAGATTATTATATAGTTGTTTGTGCACTTGCACTGTATGTATTACATTATGTGTATTTAGTTGATACTGTCTTTTGGGAATACTTTTGCTTTACAAGTGGGTTGAGCCACTCATTGCCCCCCCACATAGCCAGCCAGTATCGCTTTGCTCTGCACTAATAAGGGACAATGATCCCGAAACAGCTGTCTGCAGATGAGAGATACTGGCTTAGCTAAATATCCCTTTTGCTTTCTCAAGACCCAGTGGGTCAAAAGCAAATTGAGGATTTGTTACATCCAAAAGAGGGCGCCTGAGCTTCTCAGCTCCTTTCCCATAATGCCTTGTGATATTTCCCTATGAAAAGTTCGATGTAGAATTTTGTTTATCATTAGTGAAATCTGAGCCTCAAATAATTCATGTGTTACAAAAGCTGAAGAGGAGCAACAAAGTACTCATACAACTTAGCGCACTGTCAGTGGCCAAATTATACCATCTCACACTGTGGGTATTTTGGGTCTTTGTGCCTAGTGTTTGATTTCCATTGTTGAAAAGCTGCATTCTTTAGGTAAATATTCATTTTATGTCCTAATCTAACCAAAACATTTGTAGGTTTATGTTTTTCTATTTTTTTCAACTTTTTTTATTTTGTTTAATTATTATAAATTTTTTTAATGTACTGAATTTTTTACCATTGTTAATAATTATTAATTGTATTTTTGTAGGGGGCACAGGTCATCAAAAAACATTTGATCTATGCTTCTCTGCTGCGCATTTTACAATCTTCTGATAAAACTGATCTCATGGTAACAGGACATCAAACCACCGTTACCAGTGATCTGTATACAGAGACATGGAGAGAAGACCCCTTGGGCCAGGCATCCTCAAACTGCGGCCCTTTAGCTGTTGGAAAACTACAACTCCCATCATGAATTTATATTATCTATAACAGTGGGCATGATGGGAGTTGTAGTTTCCCAACAGCTGGAGGGCCGCAGTTTGAGGATGCCTGGCTCGGGCGACATGTATGTATTTTGGTGCTCAGACGCCATTTTTTTGCGTGCATTAGTAGCATAGAATGCACCTGAATCTATTAATCTGTTCTACTGTGGGTCATAGATTTAGCACTTCCTAGCTACAAAGACGACACTTCTTGCTTAGGTAAACCACTTTTAAAGTGCTCTACCTGTTCCAGCAGTAATGCACCTGGATTTGGCATACTGAAGCTATAAATGTGTAGCTTCATGCGGTTATAGTGCGCTCGGCCTCCAGCACGACCCCCGATCTCAGACACATTGCAAAGTCCCGCGGGCGCTCTGTAATGCACCTGATATTGGAGCGCGCCTGGTTAAAAATAGAGTGAACGGGGCTGCACCAGTTTTTGGGCTGAAAAGACACAGCCCCGTTCATACATGTCACCCCTTATGTATGAAAACTGCCTCATAGTAAGACTGTCGTTGCTGCCCATAGACACCAATCAGAGTTCAGCTTTTATTTTCCAAGAACCCTATATGAAATGAAAGCTGGGCTCTGATTGCTTACTATGAGCTCTGATCATTTGCTTTGAGCTCTGATTGGTTACCATGGGCTCCGATTGGTTGCCATGGGCTCCGATTGGTTGCTATGAGCTCTGGCCGGTTGCTATGGGTAACACAGACAGTCTTACTGCTAGATAGTTTTCATACATAAGACTCATAAAGTCTCCTCTGCATGCCTCTGAGTCTCTTCTGCTTCGGCTATCCATGTGAGGTCAATAATGATGTCATGGGGTTTCTATGACAACCTGAATTCAAAAGGTGCAGACTCCCAATTTGTCAATGCAACACTCATTCTATTTTTTTATTTATTTATTTATTTTCAAAGGCCATCAGTATCCTAAAAACATTTGAATAAAACAAACCGAGCAATCTCTTCAATTACAGGACTGTTTATTTTGACCAATCTTCTCTGCTTGGCAGAGGATGAGACTGTTACATTGCACTTGCTTAGCCTGTTATACGAGAAGCAGAAACAATGCTTTAGAGGAAGCCAGCTCACCACACCAGGCCTGGAAAGAAGAGCATGAAGTAGGACTAATCAAGTTTATTTTACAGTTTTTATGGCTTTTCTGTGTCTACCTCAGTTACTGTAAAAACACTGCAATTTTTGGGCCATAGACACAGCTCAATGGCTGGACTAGACCGAACCCAGTAGCAGGCAGCTTCAGCCTATTTGTTACCTGGGAAAAATTAACAGGTGCAGCTAATTGCTGAGCAGCAGCTCACATACCCCACTGCTAAGGGAACAATTAGATAATAAAAACTGCACATTGATTTAATACCTGTTCACATCAGAGGAGAGGATTGTTACATTGCACTTGCTTAGCCTGTTCTCCGAGAAGCAGAGACGATGCTTCAGAGGCAGCCAGCTCACCACACCTGGCCTGGAGAGAAGAGCATGAAGTAGGACTAAGCAGGTATATTTTAGGGTTTTTATGGCTTTTCTGTGTCTACCTCAGTTACTGTGCCAAAGTGAACACAGAAAAGCTATGGAAAATAAATGGCAGGTGGCGCTATACTAATATTCTTACTGGAAAATGTAGGGATGTGTACAATCTTTTCAAAAAGATTTACATGAAGAATTTGGGGTTGAATTTAAATAGGATAAATATACCTGCACAAGGAATGTTTGAGGCAAGAAGAGACTCCAAATATGAAGAACTGCAAGTCCCGTGAATACTGAAGAGTAAAGTTTTATAAAAACACCCTTCATATGTCCTTAAAGAATTCGTCCCGTGAAGAATATTGTTTATAGTTAAAGTGATTTTCCAAGACTTTTAAAGACCTCCCTACCTCCCCCCACTCTGCTAAAATATAAAATGAACCCATACTCATCTCTCCTATCACCTCCGTTCCAGCTCCGACGGAGCTTCTGATCCCTCACTGATGACATCTTGCTCATGGATCACATGATGCTGCAGCCAATCACTGATCTCTGTGGAGGCATGTGACTGCTTAGGCCAGAAATTAGCTTTAGTATCATGTGATCCATGAATGTGACATCATCAGTGCGGGACACTGGAGCTCTGGCAATGCTGGGATGGTTGTGATGGGGGAGTAAGGGTGGGGGAGTTTTTTTTTATTTTAGCACAATGAGAGGTGATTGGGAGGTTTTTAAAAGTCTTGGAAAACCACTACCTATAAATAAAATTCTTCACAGGACAATTTCTTTAAGGAGATATCAAGGGTGTTTGTATAACACTTTACCCTTCAGTCTTCACGGGACTTGAGGTTCTTCATATTTTGGGCCACATGTATGAAACTGTTTAGGTCTAAAACTCACTCTTTTGCCCATAGTAACCTATGGGCAAAAAAGTGGGTTTTAGACTTGAAGTCTCTTCTTGCACCATAACTTTCTCCTATTGCTGCTTCATCTTTTTCTTTTTTTCCTTTTTATTGTGGTTTAGCTTTATTTTTCATTAGGTCCGTGCATCTTATTTTTATCAACCCCTTATTTTACACTTTCTCAATAATAAAGACACAATTTTCCGTACCCTGCCAGTTCTTCCAATGTATATACGTGTCAGCTACATGAACTGTACACGTATTACGCTGAGCCGTGTCTTACACTAAATCAACTGTACTGCCATAATGAGTCTTTTTCTGAAAGGACATTAGACAGTAAAACCTTTGTATTTCTCCTCAGACCTGCAATCAGACCTGTGGAAGACTCTTCAAATGATCACACAGAAAGCTTTATTCTCATCTGCTTAAACTTCCTAAAATTAATTCACCACCAGAGTCCGTGCAGCATAAAGGCTTCATTCAGTGGCACCGAGGGAAAGCTCAAGCTAAGACATTTCTTATTCCTTTAAGAAAACAGAACAAAGTTGTCCCAAGATGCAGGCTCAGATTATAACCATTTACTTAAGTATTCAACACGCCCAAGACATAAGCTGATTAGAAATGATAGATAACAATAGTTTGATGCAATTGCGTATTCAGCCCGATGCATTCATCTCACTTCATCATTATCTCCTTTAAAAATACAGCTACATTTTGGGAGATCCTTCCAAATAGGAACCTGACACATTGAAAATCAGCACTATCTTAAACCGTCCTCCTACCTCTCATCCAACTTACTTCACACCTTGCTGAAATCTGTTTTCTGCTCCCACCACTGCTCTAACTAATTCCACTAATGACCTAATAGTTGGCCAAGTCTTAGGTCACTGCCCTGTGCTCTCTCCCAAACTTGTCCACTGCCTTTGACACGACCCTTCCCTCCTGCTACAAATTGTCTCATTCTTAAGCATCACAGACTGGGTCCATTCCTATTTTCATACCTCACCAATCAAGCATTTAGCATCTTTTAGGGCATGTCCCCACAGCACGGGTTTTCGGCCGGTTTTTCAGGTGGTTTGCGGTTTTGCAGACCGTCTGAAAAACCGGCCGCAAACGAGCACAACGGGCTCCTATGGAAATCCTGTGCAGCAGTCCCCACTGCACGGGTTTTTATGGCCGGCGGAAACCGCAACTGTGGGGACGGCACTAAAACAGGACAAATACCGGTCGGATAAACCGTGGTCGCTCCCACTCTGCTCCGTGCTCCCCAGCTCCTTACCCAGCCGTGCTCCTGCTTCCCAAGGAGCATTGCTAGGGTCCCAAAACATCCAGAGCCCTGGCCCTTTGTGTTACGTTTTGTCAGTAAGGCTGGGTTCACACAGCATTTTTCACGCCACCTTGTAAACTGCGGATGTTTTTTTACAGAAAAAAAAAAAAAACGTATGTTCCTGTAACTAATTTTCTGCATATTCCACATAGATCCTGTCCATCACCACAGCAGTCACTGCACAATGAAAATCAGCCCTGACAAATTAGCATGTTCAAAAGCGCTCACCTACGTACAACAGTGCAATAACTTATAAAGAACAGTCACCATATAATACACCTATACATGGAGCAAATATACCAGACAAATCATTGTTACTAAAAATCTCCTACAAAACCAAGAACCAAAATGATTACTACTTAAGGCTCAAATAATCCTGTCAGACCATGGCCAAACACGACCACCCCATGTGACTACCAGTTGTACACAGGCTCTGAAGACATAAATTATTGCCATACAGTGACCATATAGTGGTAGATACTAGTTGCATGTAGGTGCTCTGCAGACATATAATAGATTACACTGAAGTTACATTTAGTGACTTCCAGGAGACGTCTTTTCTGAACGGAATCGATCACTTTCCCCTCCTGTGAGCCGTAGGCAGGTTTGTGGATCATCGGAGTTCTCCGCTGAGCAGGGAGCGCTCGCTCTCTACTCCGTGGAAGCCCTCAGCTGTATGTGTGTCCAGAGAACGCACATACAGTTGAAGAGATAGTCGGCGCTATAGGCCCACGGCAGCAGCCTGGATCCCAGCAAGTTCTGGGGCACTGGTAGCTTTATCTGGGTCTTGTGCCCTGGAAAAAATTGCCTAGCGATGCCCCTGTGCTTCCCGGCCCCGTCCTGTTGAGTGCCAGCGCGTGCGTACCCACTCTTCTAGATTTAAAGGGCCAGCGCACCGGTAATTGGTTAATTGCTGGGCGCTGACCCTATATTTTGTTGACTCCTCCAACACTCTCTGCCAGAGAATTGGTGTTCTATAGTATGTTTCAGACAGAGAGTGTTGGAGTGCGTTTTGTCTACCTGCGTACCAGTTGTTCCTGCTATAGTTTTCTGACCTCGTTGCCTGCTGCCTGCCTTGACCTTACCGCCTGTCCCCGACTAGGCCATTGTCTTAAGATTCTGTACCAAGCTGCACCCCGGCCGCCACCGCAAGCAAGTCGCGTTAGGGGTAGCACCTGGTAGTTTCCCGCCGCAGCAAGTCCATCCCGCTTTGCGTTGAGCTCTGGTGACCACCGGGGGCTGCGTAGACTCCACTTCCTGGTGTGGCTTATACCATCGCTTTCAGTGGTCCAGTGAATCCACCTACATCCGTGACACTTGTCTTGTCCACTCATTGTTGATGTCCCTCAAGAATCAGTCCTGGGATCTCTACTTTACTTTTGACCTAGACAGCTCATAGAATCTCATGGCTTTCAGTACCACTTCTATGCTAATGACACTCAAATTTACCTCTCAGTCTAGATGTTAACTTTCTATTTCCCAGGATCCCAGAGTGTCTATGGTCCATATCATTCTTCTCTTGTTCCAGAACATAACATGGAGAAAACAGAGTTCATCATCTTTCTCCCATCCCAATCAACCCTTTTACAAGATTTATTTGTCACAGTAAATGGTGCCATGCCATCACCAGTCCTACAAATCCCCTGTCTTGGAATAACTGTCGACCCTCCCTGTTCCTCAAATTGCACATCCAAGCATTTGCTACCACCTGCTGCCTCCAGCACACAAATGTTTCTTAAAAGGGTTTTACCACAAAGACATCACTCACAGGCAGCTACTGAGTGTTCATACCCCAGGTTCTGTCATTCTACTCCCGTCCTCTGTTCTCCTTAGTAATTAGTCAAACAGTGCAAATATATCAAAAAAGAAACCTCAATGAGGTCTGTGCATTGATACAGAGAAATAAAATCCACAGGTTTGGTTCCTGCAGGAATTTGAACCTAGGACCCTTGTGCCTGGAGGCAAAAACTTTACCGCTCAGCTACTCACAATGCTTTACATAAACAGACCTTTCTTTGACTACAGAAAGGAAAGGCCTGGCGATGACATCCTGCTGGGTCACATGATAAGCAATTCAAACAAATCCTCTTCTGAGCACACAGAGCTGAAGAGCTAGATGCAAGAGGTATGAAAACTGACAGGATAAATAATAGATCCTCTTAGGATCATCATCATCATATTCATGTACAACAGCCTTCCAATCCCTACCGCATCCAGCCTTTCCTTCCTCTTACACTCATTATAAGTACTGTATGTATTACAATGGCTGCTTGGTATTGAATGTCATTCACATGCTTTATTTTTGTCTAAATAGCTAATTGCTTTATATTTCAATGTATTGTTACAGACGCCTTAGAATGTGTGTTATAGAACCCCTCCTCTTTGCCTCTATTCACTTTTCATTACTTCTTTGTATTAATGATTGTCCTTCTTTTGACTATGTAACACAGAAAAAATTTTAAAAATTAAATATTATATACACACTACTCACAAAAAGTTAGGGATATTTGGGTTTTGTCTGAAGTTACAGGATGAACATAAAATGTAATGAATATTTTTTTGAATGCACTAACTGAGGCATCTCTTCCCTTCAGATGCATATGTCCAACTGTTCAATGTTTCAGTACTTTTTGCACAACTTGCTGATCTCTAACAAGAAGCTTAATGGTAAAATTCACAACAGGTGTTTGATCCCTGATTCACCCAATAAATTTAGAGGATCAATTTGAATTAGGATTTAAACAGTCCTCCTCATCATGGGGCTCACATTTTGATATCAAGAGACCAAGGCAATACCTCACAATTGATTAACAGTACCTCACCATTGCGAGGCTTCAAGCAGGATGTTCTCAGGCAGAAGTGGCCACTGAGCTTAGAGTGTCACAGAGAGTCATCAGCGGGTTGAAACAGAGATACAGAGAGACTGGAAGAGTCACAGAAAGGCAAAGAAGTGGACGTCCTTTGGCTCCATCACACACTGTTGAGCGCTTCATTGTAACCAATGCCCTGCAGAACCAAATAATTAATACCGCAAAACTCCAGGCACGTTCAAGGGAGGTGAGAGGCACCAAGTGTCACGTCAGACCATTTGTAACTGTTTACATCAGTGTGGTCTTCATGCAAGGGTACCTGACCAGTACCTGAACTGACTGATGTATAGCACCCTCCTTGATGCCTCCAGCTCCGTTGATGGTTATCATTTCTGCTCAGAGTGAATGGTCTTCCATCACTGAACAGCAGTGAGCACCACTGGTCCCTCATCCAGAATAGATGTTCCCTAGCCCCTGCAAGACAGTGATGCCTGTGCCTGGTGGTGTGGTCAGTTCGTCTAGCCTTAAGTTGTGTGGAATTTATCATCTGCAGGGCACTGTTTACAATGAATCGCTCATCAGTGTGTGATGGAGCCACAGGATGTCTACTTCTTTGCCTTTCTGTGACTCTTCCAGTTTCTCTGTATCTCTGATACAACCTGTCAATGACATCCTGTAACACTCTAAGCTCAGTGGTCTCTTCCATCTGAGAGCATCCTGCTTGAAGCCTCACAATTGCGAGGTACTGTTGATCAATTATAAGGTGTTGTCTTGCTCTCATGATTAGTGTTGAGCGATTACGTTGGCTATCGACATCGGGCGATAGTCGATAGTCGGCCACCATCGATAAGGTTTTTCGATAGTGAGCAGTCGATCATCTCCGATGACCATTAAAGTCTATGGGAGAGCAACAACACCTTCATTCTTACACCCAAACAGGGCTGGAGAAGCTGGAATTAACATCCACAACAGTCAAATGGATACATGCTACATCTTAGGCAACACACTTAGGTTATAAAAGCCACAGAAAAAAACTCACACACCATTCACTATCCCTGTCTTGTACCACAGCATGACCCTTAAACCTGCATCACCCACAAATTAAAAAGTGCCAGAAGGCAGTATTATTTGAACCATCATTTTACTTGAACTGGACATTGAATATCCCTGTCCTGGAACGCAGCATGACCCTAAAAACCTGCATGACCCACAGATTAAAAAGTGCCGGAAGAAAGTAGTCTTTGAACCACCATTTTAGTTGAACTGGACATTGACAAACCCTGTCCTGGACCGCAGCATGACCATTAAACCTGTCTGACCCACAGATTAAAAAGTGCCGGAAAAAGGAGTCTTTCAACCACCATTTTAGTTGAACTGGACATTGACTAGAACTGTCCTGGACCGCAGTATGACCATTAAACCTGTCTGACCCCCAGATTAAAAAGTGCCGGAAAAAGGAGTCTTTCAACCACCATTTTAGTTGAACTGGACATTGACAAACCCTGTCCTGGACCGCAGCATGACCCTTAAACCTGTCTGACCCACAGATTAAAAAGTGCCGGAAAAAGGAGTCTTTCAACCACCATTTTAGTTGAACTGGACATTGACTAGAACTGTCCTGGACCGCAGTATGACCATTAAACCTGTCTGACCCCCAGATTAAAAAGTGCCGGAAAAAGGAGTCTTTCAACCACCATTTTAGTTGAACTGGACATTGACAAACCCTGTCCTGGACCGCAGCATGACACTTAAACCTGTCTGACCCACAGATTAAAAAGTGCCGGAAAAAGGAGTCTTTCAACCACCATTTTAGTTGAACTGGACATTGAAAAACCCTGTCCTGGACCGCAGCATGACCCTTAAACCTGTCTGACCCACAGATTAAAAAGTGCCGGAAAAAGGAGTCTTTCAACCACCATTTTAGTTGAACTGGACATTGACTATACCTGTCCTGGACCGCAGTATGACCATTAAACCTGTCTGACCCCAGATTAAAAAGTGCTGGAAAAAGGAGTCTTTCAACCACCATTTTAGTTGAACTGGACATTGTCTATACCTGTACTGTGCCACAGCATGACCCAGGGCCGGAGTTACAGTGGGTGCGGTGAGAGCCCAGGCTGGCGTCCGTCATCTATTAACACGCAGGTTAAAATGCCCTGATGACGCAGCAACGAAAACTGTCGTGCTGAAGCAGAGTGCGGAAGCGGAAGTGTGAGAAGTCCAGCCTTCCTCAGTACACATTCAAGACCTGGGTAGCGCTTGCCCCTCCGTATGAGTGTGGACCAATTGAGCTTCACTTGGAAATACTGGTGGTTAACGCTCCTGTTACACCCAGGTGCCCTTTTTCTTGGCATTCTTTTTCTCATTTTACTCAACGTGCTGGAGAATGGTCTCTGTACTTTGTTCTCTTTCCGTGCTCCATACTCCATGTCCTCTGAATAACCTACATCTGGTCAAGTTTTCCTGTACCTCCCTTGTACAATTCAGAGGAATTTTTTTAACAGCTATTTTGTACATGCAAGTTTTTTAGTAGTTTAATTCTAGAAAACACATTTTTAAAATAGGATGGAATCCCACCATGTCTTTGTTTCTCTTTTTTTTAATTATATTAAATGGGTTGTCTCAATACAGGGATTGATAGCTATGTTAAAGATCTTGCAAAAACAAGTCATTTTGCAATATGTGTCCATTAACAGTGTCCTACCTATTCCTGTTTCTGACAGCACCATCACCCTTGAGCCACTCTTGACAATTGTGAAGAACAAATGTCTGTTAGAAACAACATTTTTTATAATAGGACCTGTAGTATAGCTGCATGTCACAGCAAAATGCCCCCAAAAATTCAAAACATGACCCATGAGCCACTTTGGACAATTGTGAAGAACAAATGTCTGTTAGAAACAACATTTTTTATAATAGGACCTGTAGTATAGCTGCATGTCACAGCAAAATGCCCCCAAAAATTCAAAACATGACCCATGAGCCACTTTTGACAATTGTGAAGAAATGTCTGTTAGAAACAACATTTTTTATAATAGGACCAGTATAATTGCTGAATTTCAAAGCAACATGACCAAAAAAATAAAAAAAATTACTTATCAGCCACTCTAAAAAATTGTGAGGGAGAAATGACACATAAAAGCCACATCTCTGTTCCAAAGGCCCATAATTATTGCTGTATCTCACAGCAACATGACCTCAAAAAATTATAAATATGACTTCTCAGCCACTGTTAAAAATTGTGAGGGTGAAATGCCACTTAGAAGCCGCATTTCTGTTCCAAAGGACCATGATTATTGCTGTATCTCACAGCAACATGACCCCAAAAAATTATAAATATGACTTCTCAGCCATTGTTAAAAATTGTGAGGCAACATGACCCCAAAACCATTGACAATGCGAAAAATTCTAAAGATGAAGTGAGTAAATGGAATATGGTTTTGTCATGAAACCTTGGTGTCTTTTACAGTCTCCTCACAGCAAAACCAGCAAAATGAACTGTTGGGAACTGAGAATAAAAATTGCAGTAAGAAATGATCATTTTAAAAATAAGTTTTTCAAGAGGACCATTTCTGTTTGAAGAGGAATGTGAAGTAGACCAGCAACTAATCGGTGACCTCGGCAATTGGGGCCACAACATCATCAGAGATCCATGCCTGATTCATCTTGATGAAAGTCAAACGATCCACATTATCTGTGGAAAGCCGGATGCGTTTTTCTGTAATGACTCCTCCGGCTGTGCTGAAGGTCCGCTCAGATATGACGCTGGCTGCTGGGCAGGACAACACCTCTATGGCGTGGCGAGCCAGCTCGGGCCATTCGTCCATTTTGGATACCCAGAAGTCTATTGGGTCCGGAACACATACAAAAACATCGATGTTGAGACGCAGATAGTCGTGCACCATGATCTTAAGCTGGTCTCTGGGTGTTGTATGTGTGCCCTGCATTGCATGCGTTGGTGAGGTGGTAAATAAAGATTGCCAGAGGTCACCCATTAGGCTTCTGTCACCTTGCCTGCTGCTGCCGCTACGCCTACTTGGCACTCTACTGCTGTCACGTCGCTGATGTTGTTCCACCGTGACATTTGGGGAACGTGAAGCAGACGCAACAGATGTCTCCATCTCTGAGATGTTTTGGCTTGTGAGATCACTTCCGGTGGTGTCCACTTTAAAGATTTCCATGGGGAGCATGGTTGCATGGCAGTATCGTCCACACTGAGGCATCAGACACATCATCAATCTGTATCTTATTGGATTATCTTGACGGCATTACCACCATTAAGGATATCATTGCTAAGTATCTTTATCTATTAGTCTATGTATGCTGTGATTTTAGTCTTGTTGGCTAAATGTTCTCTTGTTACCCCTGATGAACCCTATAGAATTTTTGGGGGAAACGCGTCGGGTCTTGAACAAATCACACGGGTTTTTGAATTAATGATACAACGGAACGTTGTTTTTGTTTTTGTTTGTGGGTCTTGAACAAATCACACAGGTTTCTGAATCAATGATGCAACAGAACGTTGTTTTTTTTTTTTTGTACATGTGACTAAAAAGAATGATTTTATGTGGATATAATTGTTTCTCCTAGAGTGTCTATAGTACATATGGGAGTCCTGCTGGTATCCTTTTAGGAACTGTTTAAGGGGTCTGACCTAGGGTGCACTCTCAATAGGGTGGGGCCGCTCCTGTTGGGGCGACTACTCCGCCGAGGGGGGCAATTTCACCCCTTGGGTCAGTACCACTATATTGGAAATTTAGATTTAGAGGAACCAGCATTTCTTCCTCTCTAGGAGAACAAATTTTGGTGTTTGTTGCTGTGGGTCCTCCATTTTGGAGGGCATTCTTTTAAGGCATATCAAGTAAAAGTTATTTTTTAATTGGGTTTTTTTCTTCACTGTGAATTTTTGCTACAAATTTAACCCAAATAGGCCAAATTAGATTTATGTCTGTGAGTTTTTTTTTGCTTCTGCCACCTTGCCTGCTGCTTGCTGCCGGCTACGGCTACTTGGCCCCTCTACTGCTGCCCGTCGCTGGCGTTGTTCCACCGTGACATTTGAAGAAACGTGAAGCAGACGCAACACATGTCTCAGTTGATCAAATCAGCAAGGTCTCCATTTCCTGCATTTTACTCTCTATTTGGGTGGGTGGAAGGAAAGTGTGAGTTTTGTTTGTACCAGAGATCCAGGGGGTGGCACCCAGTAACTGTTGTTCATTTTGATGGCCCTTTAATGCGAGGATCATGTTGGAGGAAATGGGCATCCAAGACTCAAGTGAGAGATGGAGCCTTGATTTCCCAAAGCCTCTGGGTCGAGGGGCACTAGCAAACTGATCTTCCTCATCTTCCTCCCCCGCCTCAAATTCCGGCAACCTCTTTCCATGGCAGGGACGTCGGTAACATCGGTGTTAGGAATACCTCCTCCTCCTCCCTCCTCCGCTGCCTCCGGCACAGCTTCAACACAGCCCTGACTTGCCTGAGTGATGCACCCTGAGAGCTGATGCGCCACCTTTCACTAGCTCTGGACCCGAACCACTGCCTAATGAAGGGCCCATAAAAATTGTGAAACTGTCGGGCCTTGTGGATTTGACGGAGAGAAGGGCTCCTTGTCCGCATCTGTGTCCGTCTCCTCCTCCGTCGAGGGCGGGACCTGTTGTTTCAGAGTGTCCAACGATCGTCAAGAATAGATGGCCAAAAATGCTCATGCTGACAAGGGGCATTGTCCGCACTGACCATTTTGGTGGCTTCTTCAAAACTTGCAAGGATGGTGCAGAGCTCTTTCACCTGCCTCACTCTCGGTGGCTCAACACCCGAGGTCCGCACCGCTGCTTGTCGGGGCCATGTGTCACTTCGTACTGCGTAATGGCATTGCGTTTGCTGCCAAAATCGCTGGAGCATGTGGAGGGTGGAATTCCAGCGTGTTGCCACGTCAACAAGGGAGACGGTTGACGGGGAGGCCGAGCTGACGCTGCAACGCGGGCCAGGCGGGACGAAGCGGGGTGCGAACGGCGGAAGTGCGAACTCAGACCTCGAGCCTTCTCCAGCAGGCGGGTCCAGACCCGGGTAGCTCTTTAGAAATTTCTGTACGACCAGGTTCATGACATGTGCCAGGCAAGGGATGTGCTCCAGCCTACCGATCTCAAGGGGGGCCCAGCAGATTTCGCCCGGTTATCGCAATACACCCTTGCCTGGTACAAGGTTCTTGTCACCCAGCCAGCGCTCGGGTCTCGTTGTGGAGAGCCGTCCACAGCTCCTGATCTGTGTGGGGATGGTCTCCAAGACAGATTAATTTCAAAACGGCTTGGTTTCTCTGGGGCACGTGATGCCACCAGGGACCTTGGGGGAAAGCCCTGCACCATCCCTGCGGTTTTGAAGAGGTGCGCTGAGCCTGAGAGCCACCCTCACCCCCAGAGACATCCACCCAGCTCCAGTGAGCTGTCATAGAGTATAGCGGCCTTTGGGCCCTTGCTTACTAGTCCATGTGTCGGTGTTCAGATGGACTTTTCCGGCTACAGATGCAGACAACGCGCTTGAAATTTTAGATGACACGTGGCGGGCCAGTGCAGGGACGGCTTTTCTGGTAAAGAAATGCCTGCTCGGCCTCTGGTATTGGGGGCAGGCGAAAAGGGGGCCCTGACGTGGCGGAATCCATCTGTGTCCACCAGACAGAAAGGCAACATTTCCAAGGCCAAAAGCCTGGCAATGAAAACATTCAGGCTTTTGGCTTTGGGATGGTTTGGGTTAAAGTGTTTTTTCTGCTCACAAAAAAGGAAGCAGAAGGCTGGCTGCTAGGTGGCCCCTTTTACGGCATGCAGGTCGGTCAAACTGGCGGAAGGAGAAGGGTAGGATGGTCTCTGGTGGTGCTGGTGGTACTTGGGCGACGGTGGAGGCTGAAGCAGAGGGGCTGATCCTGATCATGACTCTGAGAGACATGGGCGATGAGGAACGCTTGGTGGTGGCGGAGGAGGAGGAGGCGGAGAAAAGAGGGGTGTGACAGTGGTTGGGGGCCCGGGTCAGTCTGGCCTTTTTTGACCAAGTGTTTCCCTCCATTTCAAACTCATGCATTCGCTGCATGTGACTAGTCATGTTGGTGGTGGTTAACCAATTAAGGCTCTTGCCTCTACTTTGCATTTTCGGCAAAAGGGGGCATATGACATGCTGGGTGAATCAGAGGCTTGCTCAAAGAAGGCCCCGGCTTGAGAGGTCCTGGACCTTTTTGACGGCAATAAGCGAGGAGCGGGGGTTTTCGCTGACCGTGGTGGCGGATTCATTTTCAGCGGACTTCTGCGACCCCCCTCTCCCTTTTTGTGGCGGGACCCGTATTGACACTCCCCCATCGTCTTCCTCCTGTCCACTGATGAAGCGCTCGAAACCCAAGTTTGGGGAAAAAAGACCAGATGATCCGCAATGTCATCATATATCTCATCAACACAGGTGATTTGGGTTTGCCCTGACTTTCTGCATCCAGAAGGCGGGCTAAAGCAAGAGGGCCTGCAAGGGCGTTGCCGACCCCCCCAGGATTTTGCCGATTGACCGGTTCCTTCTCCCCCCCTGAGGGGCATCGTAACTGGGCGTCAGAGCAGACTAAATCATCCTCTTGATTTTTTTAACATGCCTTCTGCCCCCCAAACCGCATTTTGTCATCAAAGGGTCTTCAGACAATGGATTATCCACAGGGTGGGCACGAGTTGAATTGGGCTACTTCATGTTGGACGGATGCGATGATGCTGAGAGACATTTGTGGCTGTGAAGGGAAGGAGAGGAGGTAAGACTGCTGGATGCAGGTTGCTTTAACCACTGAAGGACAGATGGAACACTGTTCGTTACTGAGATTCACGGGGCCCTGACCAGCGAGAGGCCCTGAGGTCCTGCAACTGCGACCCGCTGGCTTGCGTGTTGTCGCCGATGGAAGGGCACCATCTCTCGTCCCTTACCTCATGTGCTACCCCCCTTTGCTCGTTCCACCTGCATTTCGCTCCATGTTCAGAAATAAAAAAAATTTGAAAAGGTATGGAATAGTTTGGAAAGTCTCTTTTAAAAGACGGCAAATCACAGTTTTTCTAAAAGCCCACTAATCAAAAAAAAATTGCTGGATTAAAATTTAACTGCAAGGTGTCTCATCAACAAATTGGATGGGCAAAAGTGCAAAAAACAGTATCTGTTAGTTTTCTTTTAATACAGGTTTTTTTTGACCTTTCAATTCCCCCTGTGGTGACTAAAAAATTGCGTTTTTAGTTTTACGTGCAAGCTGGTAAAAGAAAAAAGCTGTAGGGCCCCAAAGTCAAAAAAACGTATTGTTATGTTTTCGTATAATACAGGTATTTTTTGACCTTTCAATTCACTGTGGTGACTATAAAAATTGTTTTTTCAGATTTGTGCAAGCTGCGTCAATGAACAAAGCTGTAGGCCCCAAAGTAAAAAAAAACACGTTGTTATGTTTTCGTTAATAACGGTATTTTTTGCCCTTTCAATTCACCTGTGGTGCTTTTAAAATTGCTGTTTTAAAATTTAGTGCAAGCTGCGTAAAGAACAAAAGTGTAGTGCCCCCAAAGTCAAAAAACACGTATCTGTTATGTTTTCGTTAATAACGGTTTTTTTTGCACCTTTCAATTCCCTGTGGTGACTAAAAAATTGCTTTTAAAATTTACGTGAAGCTGCGTCAATGAACAAAGCTGTAGTGCCCCAAAGTCAAAAAACACGTATTGTTATGTTTTCGTATAATACACGGTTTTTCTTGCACCTTTAATTCACCGGTGGGACTATAAATTGCTTTTTTGGATTTAAGTGCAAGGTGGATATATGAACAAAGGGGAATGGGTAAAAAAATTAAAAATAAAAAACCTACTAAAAAGGTTACTGATAATAAAAGTGGAGTTTTGCACCTAACCAGAGACCTGCAGTTACTAGAAATGTGGTATCCTCATATAAGTTAGGCTCCCCAATATCCGGGAAAAAATATTTCAATAGCAAAACTGTTAATAATTAAGATTTGCGTGCAAAGTCTACATAAGTTTGGGAACTTTATCCGTGTTCTTTTAGAGCTTGCTTGTTCCCCGCGGGCCTCCCCCCCCCGCCCCCCCGCTCCCCTGTGCTTTTTCAGCGGGAGATGTCCTTTAAAATTCTCTCCTAAAATACATAAAATCTTCCAATTTAATCTAACTAAATTGTGGGTCACAGCTAATAGTAGAGGTTTCTCTTTTGCAGAATAGAATAATTTCGTGAGCTGTTTGGCCACAGGCAGGCGCACGTCCTATCTATGAGAGGCTGGAGGCAGGGCTGAACAGGAAACGCTGTTCTATGTAAAAAGAGGTCAGTGATTTTTCCCGCAATCGCAACATACACATCCCAGTATGACGTCGCACACACATTCACCCCGCTCTATTCTGTAATCTGATTTGCTGGCCCCCCCCAAATTACAGGAAGCGCCGAAAATGGCGCGATTTTATAGATGATGCCAGATTTTTCCCTTAATTATCGATGATTAAAAATTTTGATACCATAAAAACCCTTTCCCATTTCAACTTTGTCGTAATAATCGCCAACACTATCATGATGTACAAAAGTGAACTCAGGGTGAGGAGGGTGGTTTAAATCCCCCATTTAAATTTTCCCCTAATTTTTTTGGGGGATTGGGATCAAACACCCGTTGTGAATTTTGCCATTAAGATCCTTGTTAGAGATCAGCAAATTGTGCAAAAATACTGAAACATTGAACAGTTGAACATGTGCATCTAAAGGGAAGACATACGCTCAGTTAATTCATTAAAAAAAATTCAAGAAATGTTATATTTATCCTGAAATTTCAACCATAAGCAAAATATCCGAATATTTTCGTTTTTTTGAGTGTGTTAATTAGTTCATTTAGTTGTTTCATGACCTTGCTCCTATAGTTGTCACAGGAGTTTTATGGCACATGCCTTGTCTGGAAAGTCCTGACGGCATGTGTTACCCATGACGAAATAGCGTCTGGCAGAAAATAACTTGTAGGCTCTAAAAATAGCCTGGCAGTCTGTGTTTTATTAGCCAATCTGGCTGGATTACATGTTCTTAGTGACCATGGCAATAATTAAAGACTCATCATGATTACAGGTTCACTTCAAATGCTGCCGGCCAGCTGTCAAGGCAAGAAAGAGGCTCAGGAAGAGTGGGCTCCATCTTTCATCTCTTGCAACTAAGACGATGTGGTTACGGTCTCCAACCAGTTGCCTGACTACTGAAAGTGTTCATAGATATAGCTTACTAGTTGGATTGCCTTTGCATGGGTGTATTCACTGACACAGATATAGCAGAAACTATGGGCCACATGTTTGAAAACTGTTCAGGTCTAAAACCCACTTTTTGTCCATAGGTTGCTATGGGCAAAAAAATGGTTTAGACCCAAAAAATTTTCATACTGGGCCCCATAATTCAATTTGCTACAAATCTTCACTATTCAAACGGGGTATTTTGGTTTTTGTAGGGAAAAAATTTCTTCTAAATTTTTGTATGCAAATTTTCTTTCTTCAAGAAAATAAAAACTATTACTTTTTAGCCACAGCCTTTTTCAAATAGCTCATTTGCATATTTAACCTATGAAGCAACAAATTAAGTCTCAAGGCACAACCTAGGTCTCTTTAATGAGAAACAGAACCTTATTGAGCTGTTAACTAGGTTGGCAATTACGTTGATATCGTATCGGGCCGATGGTGGGTGACGGAAAAAACCAATAAGTATTCGTGGTCGATGATGGATTATCCCGATGAC
>JAODAL010028024.1:0-53998 GCA_025379985.1 Phyllomedusa bahiana | reverse complement strand
ATCCCTGCTCCTATACCATCTGTGCCCTTGCCCACCCCTGCTCCAATACCATCTGTGCCCTGTGACCCATCCTTGCCCCTATCACTCTGTCCCCACATTCCCCATCCCTGCCCTAAAAACATCTTCCCCAAAAGTGCCCACCCCGCCCTATAAACATCTGTGCCCACGTAAACCATCCCCTGCCCTATACACATCGTGCCCATAGTGCCCACCCCCCCCTTACACTCTGTGCCCAAGGCCCCATCCCTGCTCCTATACAATCTGTGCCCTTTTGGACCTCCCTGCCCTATACACTCTTCCCCACAGGACCCACCCCCGTTTATACACTCCTGTGCCCAAGTGCCCCATCCCTGCCCCTATAACTTGCCCACTTTACCCACCCCTGCCCCTTACACTCTGTGCCCACAGTGACCCACCCCGCCCATACACATCGTGCCCACAGGGACCCATCCTGTTTTAAACACATCTGTGCCCACAGTGCCCCATCCCTGCCCCCTATACACATTGTGCCCATATGAACCCTCCCCAGCCCCTTTTTACATCTGTGCCCATAGTGCCCATCCCCCCCCCCAAAAACACATCTTCCCCACAGTGACCCATCCCTCCCCTAAAACATCGTGCCCACAGTGACCCTTTCCCTGCCCTAAACAATCTGTGCCCATGTGACCCACCCCCTGTCCTAACCATCTGCCCCACATCCCCACCCCCTGCCCATACTCATCTGTGCCCACGTGACCCCCCCCCACCCTAAACACATCTGGCCCCCGTGCCCACCCCCTGCTCCATACACATCTGTGCCCAAGTGACCCATCCTGCTCCTATAAAATCTGGCCCCATAGTGCCCCCATCCCTGCTCCTATAACATCTGTGCCATAGTGCCCCATCCTCTCCTTCACATCTTCCCATAGGACCCACCCCTGCTTTTATCCATCTGTGCCCACAGTGCCCCATCCCTGCTCCTATACAATCTGTGCCCCAGTGACCCCCCCCTTGCTATACAATTGTCCCCACAGGACCCACCCCTCCCCTAACCCATCTGTCCCCCATCTGACCCACCCCCTCCCCCTTACATTGTGCCCCATACCCACCCTGCTCCATAAAATCTTCCCACAGTGACCATCCCTTGCTATAACATCTGTGCCCACAGTGACCCACCCCTGCCCCTATACCCATCTGTGCCCACAGTGACCCACCCCTCCCCCTAACACTCTGTGCCCACATGACCCATCCCTCCCCCTATACAATCTGGCCCTATGACCCATCCCCCCCCCTATACACATCTGTCCCCCGCGGGGCCCATCCCGCCCCTATACCCATCGTCCCTCCTGACCCCCCTGCCCCTATAAATTTTCCCATATGACCCCTTTGTCCTATACACATCTTGCCCACAGTGCCCCCATCCCCTGCTCTATAAACATCTTGCCATGTGACCCATCCCCTAATATAAAATCTTGCCCAAAGTACCATCCCTGCCCCTTTTTCAAAGTGCCACATGCCCATCCCTGCTCCTATACACATCTGTCCCCACAGTGACCCCCCGCTGCTATACAACGTCCCCACAGGACCCATCCCTGTCCTATACAATCGTGCCCACAGTGACCCATCCCTGCCCTTACAATCTTGCCACAGTGACCCTCCCCCCCCCCTATACCATCTGTGCCCATAGTGACCTCCCTGTACACGTGCCCACAGTGACCCATCCCTGCCCCTATACAATCTGTCCCCATGTGACCCACCCCTGTACATCTGTGCCCACAGTGCCCCATCCCTTCCTTGACACTTCCCCACAGTGACCCACCCTGCTCCATACACATCTGTGCCCCCTGCCCCCATCCCTGCTGCTTACACATCTGTGCCATAGGACCATCCCTGCTCCTAAACACATCTGTCCCCCATAGGCCCCCATCCCCTGCTATAACATCGTCCCCCACAGTGCCCCACCCCTGCCCCTATACACACTGTCCCCAAAGGACCCATCCCTCTCCTATCAATCTGTGCCCCCTGACCCACCCCTGCTGCGTACCATGTGCCCACAGTGACCCATCCTGCTCCTATACCCATCTGTGCCCATAGTGCCCAAAACCCCGCCCCAATACACATCTGTCCCCCAGGGCCCCATCCCTGTACATCTGTGCCCAGTGACCCCATCCCTCTCCTAAACACCCCCTGGTCCCCATAGTGACCTACCCCTGCCCATACACATCTGTGCCCACAGGCCATCCCTGCTCCTAAAACACATCGTCCCCTTATGACCCATCCCTGCCCCTATCCACTGTGCCCATAGGGCCCCAACCTTTTTCCCCTCCCTATCCCCTTCGTCCCCACAGTGCCCCACCCCTGCCCTATACACATCTGTGCCCATAGTGACCTATCCCTGCCATTACACTCTGTGCCCACAGTGACCCATCCCTGCTCCATAACATCTGTGCCCATAGTGACTCCCCTGCCCCAAACCCAATTGTGCCCATATGACCCATCCCTGCCCTTACACACTGTGCCCACAGGACCCATCCCTGCTCCTTTTACACATCTGTGCCCACAGTGACCCACCCCTCTCCTAAACATCTGTGCCCATATGACCCCCCCTGCTCCTATACCCACATCTGTGCCCCAGTGACCCATCCCTCGTTTGTGACGCTGGTAGGGGACCCCCGGCCCCACCGCAAGCGGGGTGTAGCCCCCCAGGGAACGGAATCTAAGTAGCCCCCGGTTTTCACAGAGCCCGCCGCAAAGCGGGATGGCTTTGCTGGGGCGTGCGTACAAGGTCCCCCCCCTGACGGACTTGCTTGCGGTGGGGGCCCGGGTGCAGCGAGGTACAAAACGTAAATCCCAGAATCGTAGTGTGGGCAGGCAAAAGGGTCAGGGCAGGCGGCAAGGGTTCGGGGTCGGGGACGGGCAGGTAGGTCGGGCAGGCGCAGGGGTTTCGGGTCGGGAAACGTAGCAAGGGTCTGGTACAGGGGAAAGGCGAGAAATTTCTTGAAAACGTTTCTCAAAGGGCCTGGGGAAATAGACCAGCGGGGAGTGACGTGGGTGCAAAACCTATATGGGGGACAGCGCCGGCAATTACCAAATTCCCCGGCGCACTGCCTTTAAATTTACAAAAAACGGCGCGCGCGCTAGGGGCGCGCATGGCATTCCGGCCGGAGGGGGGGGACCGGACGGGAGCGAGGCCGGGTGAGTTGGGGGGAGGGGGGCCCCACGGCCGGCGGTGGGGCCCTGCGGCGCCACCCCCCCCCCCCGGGGCCCCCCCCCACCCCTTATGGGGAACGCGGGTGCGGCACAACCCTTACAGTACCCCCCCCCCCTCCCCTTGGGCCTCCCCCACCTTTTTAGGCTGAGACTTTAGGAGATTTCCCGATTCAGGTGTGATTAGGTCCCGGATCTCCCCCGGGGTTTCCGAAGCCCCCCAACCCACGGGGAAGAAACGTCTCCCTCTGACCTTTTTCATAGCCACAATTCCCTTTACCTCGAAGATGTCAGGGGATTCGGCACTGGGGGGGCGTCACTTTTTTCCGAGGAACGGTTCGAACCAGAGGTTTAAAGGGAGGGATACGAAATGCGTTGTGGATCCGGGAGATGGAGGCAAAAAAAGCTTGTTGTCACAGGGTTAAATCCCGAAGAACCTTGAAGGGCCCAAGAAAACGGGGGCCCCCAATTTTAAGATAGGCCTTCAGGCGCCTATCTTGGGGGAAGCCAAACGGGCCCCCCAGGGAAAACGCGGGGCATTTTTCTTTTTGTCGCCTGAGCTTCAACGGGCAAGGCCCATTAGAAATGTCGCGTCTCTTCCCGGTGGCCTTGATATCCCGAAAGGGTCTTGACAGTGGGCACTCCGGTCGGAGGCAGGGGGGGGGGGGGGGTGCGGGGCGGCCCTAGCTACAAAGAACGGGGAGATGCGGCGCATCCGGCCCCCGATGGTTATAAGCAAATTGGGCCCACGGGACAGCTGGTCCTTTGCCCCTGACGTCCGGCAAAAAGTGCGCGGGTTTTTCTCCCAAATCGGTTCACCCCTCCATCTCCCCCATTGGAAAATGAGGGTGTAGGCCATGAAATTTCCAACTTGACTTGCAGAGGGGAGCACAAGCACCCAAAAAGGGAAAAAAATGAACACCCGGGGTCGGAGCCCAAGTGTGGGGGGTCCATAAAGCCGGAAAATCCCGAAGAAAAGATTAGCCAATTGTGGGGCGACCAGGCCAGGGAGAGGCAAAAAGTGTGACATCTTGAAAACCCGGGTCCGTAACTACCCAGATGACCGAATTTCAGAGGAAAACGGGGTAGGTCCGTGACAAAATCCATACTTGTGCGCCCAAAGGGATTTTGGCAGGGGCAGGGATGAAAGAGACCTGTGGGCTGTGGCGTGGGACCTTTTTCCGGCCAAGTGACACAGGCGAGGGTGAATCCTTGAATTTTGGGTAGAGTCGGTACCAGTATTGCCGCGAGTAAAAAGCGTAATTTCCACACCGGGAGACCGCCAAAAAGGGAGCTTCCCCCCACTCAGAATCTCCTTGAGGCCGCGGCACGAAATCTTCCCCCGTAGGAATGTTTTGGAAAACTGCGGGCGCCACGTAAACCAAACCCGTTTGGGGGGGAAAGTGTGTTGTGACACGGGTTCTTACCGACCACCCCGGGGCCCAAAAGAGGGGAATCACCCTTTGATTTTTTTCTCAGCGGGCCCGGGAAAATGTTACGAAAGTCAAAACGGAAAAAAAAGAGACCCCCGGGCTTGGCGGGGGTTTAGACGTTGGGCCGTTGAAGAACAACAAATTTTTGGGTCCCGTAAAGATGTCGTTTGGGGGATGCGAGCCTCGCCCAATGTGCCACTTTTTAACAAACTTGATGGCCAAGAGTTCCCGGCCCCCAAGGGGCTAGCCCCGCTCACCCGGCGAAAAGGTTTTTGAGAAGAACCCCAGTGGAAAATCTTGCCTTTTGGAGCTTCTCGTGTGAGGGCCGCCCCCTGCCCCCACGGGAAAAGGGATCACCCCAAAGAAACGGCCTCTCGGATCCGGGCCGGACCAAGACATTTCAGTGGGGAAGGCGTCTTAGACCCAACGCCTTCCAAACCTCCCGGGGGCCAACATCGGGTTTGCTTCTTCCCAGAAGGGCCACATAGGGGCCACCAGGGGAGAAGGGGGGAATAAATTTTCGGTATAATTTGCGAAACCCAGGGAAACCTGTATTGCCGATGACCGACAGGACGGGGCATTTTAGTACCGCAGAGAGTTTTGCCGGGGCCATCTTTAGGCCCTTTGGGTGAGACGATGGGGAGGAAAGGGAGGCTGGGGCCGTGGGTAAAATTTCTCCACTTGGGTACATCGGTTGCTGCACAGACGTTGCGAACCCGGGGCATTGAGCCCGGGAGTCTGAAGATAGGGAGAAAAAAAGGATGTATCTGGTACCGATGACGCGGTGTATAAGAGATCCCGGAAGACACTTTACGATTCTTGGAACACCCCTGGAGCATTTCAGAGCCCAAAGGGATCACAGGTATAAAAATGTCCATCTCGGGTATTAAAACGCCCTCTTCCCCCTTCCCCCTCCCCAATTCTGATGAGGTTTTAGGCTCCCACGCAGATCCAACTTGGAAAAAAACTTTAGCCCCCTTTAAGGTCAAAAAGCCTGAGTATGGGGGAGGATACGGTTTTTCGGTGATCTTATTTTGACCCCCCGTAGTCTATCACGGACGGAGGGAACCCCTTCTTCGCACGAAGAAAAACCCGGCTCCGGCTGGGGAGGGGGGATTACGAATGAATCCTTTTTGCGATTCTCCCGAATTTTGGCCCACTGGCCCCGATCTCCGGCACGGACAGGGGTGACCCTCCCCAGGGTGGACTGTTTGGAGAGGGGTCAATAGGGCAGTCGTAACCGATGTGGGGGCAGGAATCGGGGCCCTTTTTTGGGGGAAAACATCCCCAAAAGTCCTGGGACCGCCGCAGCGGCAACAGTTTACAGGCGGGGGCGGGAGAATGGGGAGGCGCCGGGGTGGTGCCTCCCAAAAACGGTTTGGCAAACGGTCCCTAAAAACCAGGGCTTCGGCCCGTCTTCCCAACGAGATAGGGCGTGACGTTGCAGCCGGGGAAGCCCAAAAGGTCGCCCAGAAGCACGGGACATAACGGGAACCCAAAATTCTCCTTTGTAGGCCCCCACACGGAGGGGTCACCGGCCGGGGTTATGTACTGGGGGGGAAAATGAGGCGTCCCCATGACCAAAGAAATAAGCAGCGGCTTTTCCAGCGGGTACAGGTATGCGGTACCCCGGTTTTCCCAATGGCAAATGAAATTCCCGGGACCCGAAACCAGGAAGGCAGAATCCGGAACGAAGGACCCCATTGAATCACCTCCAGGCATCACCCATGGGATCATCAAAGAGGAGGAAACTGCACCTAGGACCGCCTCTCCCACGGTCCCAGGTGTAGCGTTTCCCGGCGCTGGGGCGTAGGGGCAGCTTCTGCAGAAAAGGTCCGGGCTAGCGAGTAGAGACATAGCTTTTCAGTTCGGCGACGGTTCACTCCCTCCAAAAAAGGGCCCGGTCCCCTTCAGGGTTCCCCCCCTCAGAGGCTTGAGGGGGCAGAATGGAGGTGTGAAAAAACCCGGGCCAGGGGGAAACCGCCGACGGGGGGCATGCGATCCTTTCCCGGCGTGCCTTCCTGCCTTCACGAACTTACATCGTGCGAGTTTCTAGGTAATTAAACGCCAGGGAACGGGGGTCTGTTGCTGCCAAAGCGTCCCCTTTCCCTGGGCAGGGCCCTTTTTTAAAATGGCACAGAGGGGCGGGATATTCCCTGTGGCTCCAGCCAGGGGACGGAATGTACCGCTAGTCACCCACAGAGGATGCCTTGCGAAGGGTCAAGAGGGCTCTCAGCAGGGAAACACCCCCGGCCCTCGAAAAACGGTTTGGAATTCGGAGGAATCTGTGTCCGCAGTCACGGGTCGGTCCCGTCCCAGGGGGTCGCCCAAGCCAGGGTTCCCCCATAGTAGGCTCACCACAAGGCCACCTTAGACCTCTCCCAGGGGAAACGATCCGCCCTCATTTTTATGTGCATGGGCATGGGGAAAGAAACCCCGGCAGGTTTGGGATCCCCGGAAAGCCATGGGTAAGGGGGGCCGAAGCTTGGGTTCCCATGGTGCCAATGGAACGGGGCGTAGATGGTCACCGACGGGGCCCCCAGGGGGAACTGTTTCGGGGGGAGGGGCGACGATCATGGCGGAGAGCTGACCCAAATGCTGGCCGTTGTGCATTTGCTGCGACTGCTGGGCAACCACGTGTAAGATCCGGATGCTTTCAGGGGCACCTTGGCGGGGGCCATGGCTGGATCTAACGTACACTGGGTAGTGGGTCCCCGGACCAAACCCCCAAGCGATGATAGTTAAGCCAGCAGGGGGGGGAAAATAATAGCCCCCCCTTTTCCCAGAGCCCCCCAAAAACGGGGTGGAAATTTTCTGCGGGCGAGGTACCAGGGGCGTCCCAAACCCGACTGACTTGCCTGCATGGGGGCCGAGGGGCAGCGGGTCAGAAAACGTAGTCCCCCGAACGTAGTCGTGGGCAGGGGAAAGGTCAGGGCGGCCCCCAAAGGGGTGGTGGGACAGGAGGGAGGTCAGGGCAGGCGGGGGGTTGGATCGGGAAAGAGAAGGGGGTTTGGGACAGGAAGGCAAGAAATATTTGGAACGCTTTCTTAAGGGCCGGGGAAAAATGATAGCGGGAAGTGGTGGGGTGCAAAACCTATATAGGACAGCCCCGGCAATTACCCCAAATTTCCGGCCACAGTCCCCCTTTTAAATTTTCATAACGAGTGCACGCCTAGGGGGGACGCCTGCGCATTTTGGCCGGCGGGGGGGTGGCCCCCACGGGGGGGAGGCCAGGGGAGTGGATGGGACGGGCGGCCCAAAAGGCCGGCGGGGCGGCCCCCGGCCCACCCTCCCCCCCGGGGCCCTTAGGGGGAAGCGGTTGCGCCCGGGTCGTGGCCCGGCCCGCGGCGAAACCCCTTTACATGCATACCACTGTGCCCACAGTGACCCTCCCTGCCTATACACATCTGTCCCCATAGGACCCATCCTGCTCCTAACAATCTGTGCCCCAGTGACCTTTCCCTGCCCCTATACCATCGTGCCCATAGTGCCCACCCCCTGCTCCTATACACATCTGTGCCCACAGTGCCCCATCCCTCCCCCAAAACACATCTGGCCCATATGACCACCCCTGCCCCTATACCATCTGTGCCACAGTGACCACCCCTGCCCTATACACATCTGTGCCCACAGTGACCCCCCCCTGTCCTATACACATCTGTGCCCATAGGACCCACCCCTGCTCCTTACCATCTGTGCCCACAGTGATCATCCCTGCCCTATAAAATATGTGCCCACAGTGATCATCCCTGCCCTTAAAACACATCTGGCCCATGTAACCCATCCCGCTCCTATACACATCTGTGCCCACAGTGACCCACCCCCTGCCCCAATACAACTGGCCCCACTTTGAACCATCCTGTTCCTAAACACATCTGTTCCACAGTGACCCACCCTCCCCCTATCAATCGTCCCCACAGTGACCCATCCTGCCCTATAACTCTGGCCCATCCTGCCCCATCCCTGCCCTATACCCATCTTGCCCCCTTTAATTTTACTATTCGCCAGTCCGTATATGCCTGACAGTGACATGTCCCTTCTTTTCAGACGGACGCTACATTATGATTGTAAAATACACTGTGTGTGATTGACGCAAGTTATTTTTCATTGATGTCTATGACAACTGTATCGCACATTGTGTGGGCTGTATTTTGGCGAAATAATGTCCGAAATACACTAAAAAATACGACCCAAAAGACGCAGTGTGAGCAACTCCTAAGAGGCAGCTCAGGTGCCAATGCTAATGAAAGTATTTGGTGACTTTTTGACTATAATTTGGCATATGTGACCTCTATGGTTCAGTCAGAGCACTGGTGTTGTATTCAGCTACAATTTAGGCTATGTACACACCACGCTTCCGGCTTCTGTCTAATGTATTCTCCAGGCTGTATACCGGAAAGGGGAATAAAATATACAGAACTGAGTAAATGACCATTTTTGGAGGTCACCTTTTTCCCCCACGGCCTTTTCAGCTTTGCCCATAAATTTTTAAATGGGTTTTAGACGGACTTTTGATCCCCACCCCAAAAACACTGATGTTTGAGATGTTGCTTCATATTTGCCACATAATTTTCTTTTTTCACGATCCCATTTTTTTGTGAAGTGCACCGTCCCCCCTTTCAGCAAAAAAACCCCAAAAAGGGAATGATGCCCCTCCCTAGTTTCATGTTTGTTAAGGGCCCAAAAAGAAGAGACGTCCATCCCGTTTAGCCGTTGTGCTAAGGTGTTGATCCAGAGAAAGGCAAAAAAACCCCCCTGAGTTAGGCCAATTTTGTTTCCCCATTTTAGGGAAAAATTCCCTTTCCCCACCCAATCTGGGAAAGGAAAAATCGCTGGTCTATGACCCCTCCAGAATCCTGGGCATATAACTGTAAAATTATCCAGAAAAGATCCAAAAACCCCTTTTTGAAATCTGGGTTGGGGGGAAAAATTTACCTACATTTCCCTTGGAGAGATTTTCCCCAGTTCTCACTCTCTTACAGTAAAAAAATCCGTTTCTATTTTTTGTAAAAATTTCGTTTCCCAAGACGTAGAGGATGCCCCCTTTCTAGATACAATCCCGGGTAAAATAAATCTTGGGAGCATTTATATTGACCTTTGAGTATTTAAACATATTTATTATGTCCCCCCGAAACCGTCTTTTCTCTAAACTAAATAACCCCAATCTTGCTAATCTTTTGTGTATGTAGCCCCCCATCCTTTTATTATTTTTGTTGCCCCCCTTTGACCTGTTCCAACTCCTACAATGTCTTTCCTGTGCACTTTGGTGCCCCAAAAACTGTACACAATATTCCATGGTGGGGTACTAACCAGTGACTTGTATAATTGGGAGAATAATGTTTTCATCATGTCGCCCTCTAGCCCCTTTTAATGCACCCCATGATCCTATTTGCCTTGGCAGCTGCTGACACTGGCTGTACAATTAAGTATACTGTCCACCAGGATTCCCAAGTCCTTTCTCATGTCCACTTTTACCAAAAGCTTTTTCCATTTAACATGTTAGTATGTAATGGATTTTCCTCCCCTTGTGCATAACTTGCATTTTCTGTGTTAAATATCATCTGCACATTTTCCCTCTACCCCGGCCTCAACTTATCCAGATCCCTTTGTAATGACACATTAATCCTCTATTGTGTTGATTACTTATACAGAGCTAGTATCGTCTGCCAAAAGATTGATATTCTCTGTGCATTCCCTGTGTAAGATCATTAATGAAAAATGTAAAAGAGGATAGGGCCCAATACTGACCCTTGTGGTACCCACTAGTAACAGCATCCAGTCAGTGTTTGTACCTTTAATTTAATACCTTTGTGTTCTATCTCTGAGCCAGTTGTTACCCACTTGCACACATTTTCCCCCATGTCCAAGCATTCTCATTTTATTTATAACCTTTTATTGGGGCACCGTTCAAAATGCTTTAGAAAATCTAGATATATGCCATCCTGTGCCTCACACCGATCCAGTCTAGCACTGACGTCCTCATAGAAGATGATGAGATTAGCATGTACAGACCGATCCTTCCATGAACCCCTGTGGATCGGCGTTATACAGTTATTTTCAGTGAGATATCTCCAGGATAGATTCTATGAGAAACCTTCAACATTTTACTACAACAGGAGGTAAAAGCTTACCGGCCTATAGTTTCCTGGATCACTCTTTTGACCCTTTTTAAATGTTTGCACCAATTTTGCTATGCGCCAATCCTTTGGGTCATACCCCGTTATTAGACCAGTAATAAAATTATTAAGAATAGCGGGCCTATTCTATGACATCACTTAACTCCCTTAGGACACGGTGTGTTATGCCATATGGACCTGGGGGATTTGTCTATTCTATCTTCCTAAGTCGGGAGCTCCTTCCTTCTGGGTTAGACAAGTATACTTTTAAGTTGAGTTTATCTCATCCCTCTGTTCAACCGGAAGCTCATCCTCCTCGGTAAAATACAGTGGGAAAAAAAGTGTTTAATTAGTTTGCTTTTTTTCTCATCGCCTCTACTGTCTCTTCATCAGTATTTTTCAACAGGGCAAACATTTTCTGTTTTAATCTTTTTTACTCTTTATATAGTTAAAAAAAATTTTGGGGTTAGTTTTACTTTATATAGCAATATTGTTCTTGTCATCTCCAGCTTTGCTGCCTTAATCATTATTTACACACTAATTTTCTTCCATATATCTTTCTTAGTGCCTCTTCACTGCCTCATGTTTTAGTAGATGAAACGCTTTCTTTTAGTTTTTTATTGCCTCTTTACTATCCCTGTTGATCCACTTGGGGTTTTTGCTGTTTCTTATTTTTTTATTACCATAAAGGTATGTACCTCTCACAGTGGTAGCCTAGGACTGTTTTTAAAAATATCCATTTTATTATTTGTTCAGGCCAGATTTAAACACATTGTTTCCAGTCAATACGGTTTAGGGCCTCCCTAAGCCAGAATAAAATTCGTCTTCCTAAAATTCAGTGTTTTTGTGCTCCTTGACAAAAAAAACTCTATTGAAGGATAAGCGGAAATTATTATATATGGTCACTATTTCCCAGGTGCCCCTCACCTGAACCTTTGTTACTCTGTCAGGTCTATTTGTCAATATTAAGTCTAGAATGGCCATTTCTTAGTTGGTTCCTGCACCATTTGGGAAAGGTAATTATCATTAGTTATTGACAAAAAACCTGTTTCCTTTATAGAGAGTCAGGTTTCAGGGATTCCCAATTGATGTCTGGATAGTTAAAGTCGCCCATATAAATAAACTCATTCTGATTAGCCGCCTCATCTTTTGCCTGAGGAGTAACATCTTCCATGGTTTCTGTTATATTTGGGGGCCTTATAGCAGACCCCTATTGAGTATTATATTGTTATTGTTACCCCCATGTATATTTCCCATAATCGATTCCACCTGTTCATTACCTGTAATTTATCTTCCCGCAGTGTTGGATTCACACCAGGATTTTACATTGAGACATACACCTCTCACCCTTCGGTCTTTACGATCCCTTCTAATAGACTGTAAACCTGCAAGTTAACCGCCAGTCGTAGCTCTCGTCAGCCATGTCTCAGTTATCCCCACTATGTCAATTTTTCTTCAGCTACTAGTAATTCTAGTTCATTTATTTTGCTGGTCAGACTCCTGCATTGGTCCGCATGCAATTTTATAGATTTTTCAGTTTTTATTCCTTTTCTCCCTGATCTTTTTTAACTATTGCTACACCCCTCCCTCCCTCCACCCCTTGATTTATTACAAATTCCTTGCTTTCTATCTTGACTATCTTGCATGCTATATGTGTAGTTGACCTCCCCCTTCAGTCCCTAGTTAAATATTTCCTCCAACTTACTGTCCATTTTGTCCCCCAATACAGCCGCACCCTCCCCATTTAGGTGAGCCCGTCCCTAGCTTCGGCGTGTAGCCAGGACAGAAGTCAGCCAGTTCTCCAAAAACCTCAAATCCCTTTTCACTACACCAATCGTTTGAGCCACTTATTCACCTCTAGAATTTAATCTCCCTCTGCCTCTCTGGTGTGGCCTGTGGAACAGGTAATATTTCTGAAAATATTACTCTGGAGGTCCTTGGCCTTGAGGTTTTGGCCTAAGTCCCCGAAATCATTTTTAAGGACACTCCACCTACCTCTAACTTTGTCATCGTGCCAATGTGGACCAATGACAGCTGGGATTTCTCACCAAGCCCCACACAGCAATCTGTCACCCGCATCCGCGATATGTCGATACCCGCGCCCAGGTATAAACAACATACTGTTCGACGATCCCGGTCTTTGTGGGAAGATTGCCCTTGTCTGTGCCCTAATAATGGAGTCCCATCTACCAGCACCTGTCTTAGCCTGACCTGCACTCCTATTCCCCATCTTACTGGAGCCAGACAGGGGTTGTGTCTTGCTGCAGCAATGCTATTTTCTGAGCTGATATCCCCTCATCTGCAATCTTGCAAATTTTTTGGGGTGTGCCAGTTCAGCCTAAGCTCCCTGACAATACTTCCCTCTACACTTCTTTCTGACTGTTACCCAGCTAAGCTGCCTCATGTCCTGCACCTCCATGCTACCACCTCCCAAGTATTACACCTGTGAGTGATTGCTCAGTGGGCAGCAAACTCGCTTCCAAGTGGCAATGATTCTAGTGTTGTCACTTGATCATTTCGTCCAGGGATACGGGTTTATAAAGGTGCAGTGTGCACACATCTGACAGCAGTATGCCCCCTCGACTGTTGCTCAAGAGATGGCATACATTGCACAGGTTGTGCCACTGGACGCATTGTCAAAATGGAAACTCATGGGGATGTTACCAAAAAGATATATGAATAAATTATAATAATTTATAATAATAAGCAGTACAATATTGTCCCCTATAAACTCCCCAAATCTAAAGTCTCTCAATCTTAAGTCTCAACACTTAAAGAAACACACTTATAGGAAAACACATCGCAGACTCGTTCAACGCTCAAAATACTCAGTTTTAAACCTTTCCCACACTGCTGTTTGGCTGTGCTGCAACCTCTCTTTCAGGAGTTGCTGCAACCTTTCTTTCACAGTTGGGACGGTGTCCTTAGGCTTCCAAGCTTTTCCCTTTTTCCTCCAAACCTAACGATGATCATTATGGCCAAACAGTTCAATTTTAGTTTCGTCAGATGACAGGACATGTCTACAAAACTGTAGGTCTTTGTTCCTGTGCATTTGTAAACATTCATCTGGCTTTTATATGTTTGTTTTGGAATAATGGCTTCTTCCTGACAGAGTGGCCTTTCAGCCCATGTTGATATAGTACTCGTTTCACAGTGGATATTGACACAATCTTACCAGCTACCGCCAGCATCTTCACAAGGTCTTTTGTTTTTGTTCTTGGGTTGATATGCACATGTTGGACTAAAGCACATTAATCTCTGAGACACAGAACCCGCCTCCTTCCTGAGCAGTATGATGGCCAGACATTCCCATCTTGTTTGTACTTGCGTATAATAGTTTGTACAGATAAACGAGGCACCTTCAGGTATCTGGAAATTGCACCCAAGGATGATCCAGACTTCTGCAAGACCACAATTCTCTTCCTGATATCTTGGCTGATTTCTTTAGACTTTCCCATGATGTAACACACAGAAGCAATGTGTTTCTGGTGTGCCCTAAAATTCATCATGCCCTAAAATTATCTCAGATGTTGCCAATAAATCAGAAGTTTCGAAAGACATGACATCCTCATATGGGCTGTCCCAAATTGTTTAAAGGCAGAGTTATCCTAGTGTATGTAAACTTTTCACTTTGCAGAAAGTAATAAAAATGCCTTTAAAAAATTATCTCTCTCATTATTCTGAATTTGGCAAATATAAATAATTTTGGTTCCTAATTGATCTAAAATGGGGAAGGTTTATTCTGATTTGATGTCAGATAGTGAGAAAAACCTGCAGATGGGGCTTTTTATATAGTGGATGGAAACTTCTGGTTTCAACTGTATATGTCTAACATACACCTTTTTTTAATGCCATTGTATGGAATAGTCTAGGCTCCTGCACTATTCTGTACTTTTTTTCAGTATACAGACATATACCGGCTAAACAGACACACCTTCGGCCTCCATTGAGACGTTTAATTATGGGTGACATGTATGAACATTGGCCCTGACAGGCCAGTTATAAATCGCTTTAAGGTAGTGTAGAATGCGCCAGAATGTATGAAGCTGTTCTTCTGCAGGTCATACATACAGGGCAGTGTAGAGCCAATACCACAAGTCTAGCTCAGGCACCACCTTTACCCTGGTCTGGCTGTTCTTCTGCAGGTCATACATACAGGGCAGTGTAGAGCCAATACCACAAGTCTGGCTCAGGCACCACCTTTACCCTGGTCTGGCTGTTCTTCTGCAGGTCATACATAGAGGGCAGTGTAGAGCCAATACCACAAGTCTGGCTCAGGCACCACCTTTACCCTAGTCTGGCTGTTCTTCTGCAGATCATACATACAGGGCAGTGTAGAGCCAATACCACAAGTCTGGCTCAGGGCACCACCTTTACCCTGGTCTGGCTGTTCTTCTGCAGGTCATACATACAGGGCAGTATAGAGCCAATACCACAGTCTGGCTCAGGCACCAACTTTACCATGGTCTGGGTGTTCTTCTGAGGTCATACTACAGGGCAGTGTAGAGCCAATACCACAAGTCTGGCTCAGGCACCAACCTTTACCCTGGTCTGGCTGTTCTTATGCAGGTCATACATAAAGGGCAGTGTAGAGCCAATACCACAAGTCTGGCTCAGGCACCACCTTTACCCTGCTCTGGCTGTTCCCCTGCAGGTCATACAAACAGAGCAGTGTAGAGCCAATACCACAAGTCTGGCTCAGGCACCACCTTTACCCTGGTCTGGCTATTCTTCTGCAGGTCATACATACAGGGCAGTGTAGAGCCAATACCACAAGTCTGGCTCAGGCACCACCTTTACCCCGGTCTGGCTGTTGTTCTGCAAGTCATACATACAGGGCAGTGTAGAGCCAATACCACAAGTCTGGCTCAGGCACCACCTTTACCCTGGTCTGTTCTTCTGCAGGTCATACATACAGGACAGTGTAGAGCCAATACCACAAGTCTGGCTCAGGCACCACCTTTACCCTGGTCTGGCTGTTCTTCTGTAGGTCATACATACAGGGCAGTGTAGAGCCAATACCACAAGTCTGGCTCAGGCACCACCTTTACCCTGGTCTGGCTGTTCTTCTGCAGGTCATACATACAGGACAGTGTAGAGCCAATACCACAAGTCTGGCTCAGGCACCACCTTTACCCTGGTCTGTTCTCCTGCAGGTCATACATACAGGGCAGTGTAGAGCCAATACCACAAGTCTGGCTCAGGCACCACCTTTACTCTGGTCTGGCTGTTCTTCTGCAGGTCATACATACAGGTGCAGTCTAGAGCCAATACCCCAAGTCTGGCTCAGGCACCACCTTTACCCTGGTCTGTTCTTCTGCAGGTCATACATACAGGGCAGTGTAGAGCCAATACCAGGGGCGTCGCTAGGCAGTTTTATCCGGGGCTCGGGCCCCGGATAAAACCCCCTGTGCCCCGAACCTCCCGGGCTCCAGGCCGCTGCCGGACACACATACAGCCGAGGGCTTCTGTGGAGCAGAGAGCGAGCGCTCCCTGCCCCGCAGACAGTGTCGGACTGGCCCCGGGTCTGACACTGTGGGGCCGACGGGTCCTCATAGCGCTGAGCACCCGGCGCGGGGCCCCCGTGCTCAGCTGGCAGCGGCGCGTCGAATTACCTCTCAGCCCCTGTGTCCTCGGGTGCACAGCCGCATGGCTGGCGCCCCAAGAGCTGCCGGGGGAGCGCGGGTCGCCGGGGGGTTAGGGGGGTATTAATGAGTTTTTTTTTTAAAGGAGTTTTCCCGCCCGTGCCCCTATATACCTGCGTGCCCCCCATATACCCCCCTGTGCCCATTAAAATGCCTATGCCCTATATACCTGCCTGGTCTATATACCTGCTTGTGTCCCATAAACCTGCCCGTGCTCCTATAAACCGCCTGTGCCCATATATACCTGCTGTGCCCATATATCCTGCTGTGACCCCCATTATTGCCTGTGCCATTAAAACCCGCCCGTGCCTATATCCCTGCCTGTTCTATATACCTGCCTTTTCCCCCTAAAAACCCCCTGGGGCCCATTTTTTCCTCCCCTTTTGCCCCAAAAAAACCTGCTTATCCCCCTAAAAAACCGGGCCAGTCCCCCTTTAATATCCCTGCCTGGGGCCCATATTTTAATGCCGGTGCCCTTATAAACCTGCCTGTGCCCAAAATATCCCTTGCCTGTGCCATATATACCTCCCCTTGAAGGGCCCTTATATTTCCCTGAGTGGCCCTATTCCCTGCCGGGTGCCCCTTTTTAAACCTGCCGGGTCCCCTATATACCTGCTGGTCCCCCTATTTCTATATATGTCGGGGTGCCTCTAAAATACCTCCCTTGAGTCCCCCTAAAATTATTTCCCTACCGGAGAGTGACCTTTATTTTATACCTGCTTAAGGGGCCCCTATATTTTATTTTACCTGCCTGGGGAGTTCCCTATATCTATTTTTTACTGCCAGGGGAAAACCCCTTTATCTATATACCTGCATGGGAAGTATCCCTTTATTTCTATATCCCTCCCTGAGAGTGACCTTATTTTTCATTTACTCCCTGTAGTGATTTCTTTATCTATTTTACCTCCCCAAAGTGCCCCCTTTTTTTTTATACCTGCCTAATTGGGGGGCCCTTTTACACTTCCTAACTGAGGGGACTTATTTCCTTATAATTTTAAGGAGTTGGGGAAATGGGAGGATTCTAAGAAATTTGTGTAAAAATTTCTGCAGGGACGGTGTATGCAGGGAGATATCGGCGGAAAGGTTTGGGGAACCGGGGGAAAAGGGAAAAAGGAAAAAATGAACGACTCCGATAAAGAAAAAAACGTTCCTGTGAGTCACAAAAGGGTAACTGCAGTGTAACCCATTTTCCCTTGGGCTGGGGCATCTACATACAACTAGTTTTACTGGGTCCCCGGAGTCGATTGCAAAGGTTTATAAAATCGAATTGGGGCCTTAGCAAACGGGCTTAACAACCGATGGAGCCCCCAGAGGTCGATTGCAAACTCTTATAAAAACTGATTGTCTTGGGGCCTTAAAAAACCCGGCTTAACAAATGTTAGCGACTTCACAACGCAGTAAATTTGTGCCCCCCCAGTGAAGGGTTAAAAAAAGGGGCCCCCAGTAAGTTAAAAAGGGCCCCCCCAAGTAGGGGGTTTTATACTTTTTTTTTCTCCCAGTGGGTTTTAGGTGTTTTTATTTTTACATGCCCCCCACAGGTATAAAAGGGCAGGTTTTGGATCCCCAGCAGGTAATATGGGCGGGTTTTACTGGCCCCCCCGGGCGGTTTTTTTTTAGGTTTTTTAAAAGGTCCCCTGTAGGTTTATGGGGGGCGGTTATAGGTCCCCCCGCCCCACATTTTGGGTGGATATATGTCCCCCGCACATATAGGTAGCTCAAAAGGCCTTACAGTTTTTAAAAATAGGTAAATTATAGCCCCCCCGTACGGATATAAGTAGATAATAGCCCCCCCCCTGCACATATAACAGAAATAATACCCCCCCTGCACATATATAAGTGAAAATTTAGCCCCCCTGCCCATTTATAAGTAAAAAAATAGCTCTCCCTTTGCACATATATAAGTAAAAAATAAAAGCCCCCCTGCACTTATATAAGTAGAAAAAAGCTCCCCCCTTGAAGAAAATTATAAGTAGATAATAGCTTCCCTGCTTTTTTGGGTAAGTAGATAATACCCCCCCCTGCAGTTTTATAAGTAGAAAATTTGCATATTTTTCCCAAAACTTTGAAAATTTGAAAAAGCAGGAAAACTCTAGTGGCGTCGCGCGTAGCCCCGCCGCGGCAAAAATTTTGCAGGGGAAAACGCCCATCTTGTCGGTATCCCACGCCCCTTAAAAAAAAGCCAAAACCCCCCTCCACCTAACGCATAAGGGCTTTGGAAGAAACCAGGAAAGATGCCCTTTTACCCCAGGAAAGAAAACCCCCCCAAAACCAGGTAGTGCCCCTTCCCGGCTGGTAAATGGCCCCCTTGTACCCCAAGTAGTTTCCCCCCTCTGAAGCCAGGTAGACCAAATTTGTAGCCAGGTGATCCCCCCCTTTGTTACCAGGGGGTCCCCCCCAATTGTTAGCCAGGTAGTCCCCCCATTGTTACCCAGGTAGTCCCCCCCATTTTTTAACCGGGTAGTGCCCCCATTGTTTCCCCGGGTAGTCCCCCCATCTTTTGCCAGGTAGGCCCCCATTTTTTCCCAGGTAGTCCCCCCCTTTTTTAAAGCCGGGTAGTGCCCCCATCTTTTAGCCAGGTGGGCCCCCCCATCTTTTAGCCAGGTAGTCCCCCCCCATCTGTTGGGCCAGGTTTTCCCCCAAATCGGTTACCCGGGTTTAGTGCCCCCATCTGTTACCCAAAGTAGTGCCCCCATCGTTACCCAAAGTAGTCCCCCCCACGTTAGCCGGTATTTGCCCCACCCTGTACCCCAAGGTGGGTGCCCCCATTGGTTCCCCCAGGGGGCCCCCTTTGGGTTTTTGAAGGTAGTGCCCCCCATTTTTTTCCCAAAGGTATGCCCCCATTTTTGCCATTTTGTCCCCCCCATTTTTTTGCCGGGTAGTCCCCCCATTTTTCCCGGGTGGGTCCCCCCCTCTGTTCCCAAAGGTAGGGGCCCCCATTTTTGGGCCGGGTAGTGCCCCCATCTGTTACCAAAGGAAAGGGGCCCCCCTTTTTTTCCCGGGTTGTCCCCCCTTCTGTTACCCAGGTAGTGCCCCCACCCTGTTCCCGGGTAGGCCCCCATTGTTCCCGGTAGTCCCCCCTCGGTTGCCGGGTTTAGTGCCCCCATCTGTTACCGGGTTTAGTGCCCCCTTTTTTTGCCAGGTATTTCCCCCCTTTTGTTGCCAGGTAGTCCCCCCATTGTTGCCAGGAAAGGCCCCCCCTTTTAGCCGGGTAGTGCCCCCTTTCTGTTACCCAAAGGTATTTCCCCCTTTGTTCCCCGGGTAGGGGCCCCCCCTTTTGTTCCCAAAGGTAGTCCCCCATTGTTGCCGGGTTAGTGCCCCCCTCTGTTCCCGGTAGTGCCACCCTCTTTTAAGCCAGGTAGTGCCCCCATCTTTTTAGCCAGGTAGTGCCCCACTTTGTTGCCGGGGAAAGGGGCCCCCTTTGGGTTGCCAGGTGATCCCCCCAAATTTTTTCCCAGGTAGTTCCCCTCTTTTTAAGCCGGGTAGTTCCCTCCCCGTTAGCCAGGTAGACCCCCCTAAAGCTAAAATAAAAAAAAAATAAAAAATCCACTTCCCTAAACCGGCCCCCTGCAGACGGGGCCCGGCCCCCCGCCCGATCCCCTCAGCGGCGCGGGGGGGAAGTGAGAGCACCCGCGCGTCACCCCCCCGGGCACGCCGTCACTTCCCCCTGCGCCGCTAAAACTGAAAGGGCGGCGCACACAAACCGGGCCCCGGGTACTTTAAGGGGAGGAGGGAGGAGGGAGCGATCCCTCCTGCCCCCCTCCCCGCACAGTGAGCCCCGCGGGCGGGTGAGGGGGCCCGCGCCCCGCTGCCCCCGCCTGTAGGAGCGGTTCCCCCGGCGCAAGGGGTACGCCCACGCTTTCTTTGCGCCCCCGGTTTAAATTTAAAGGAACCCCCCCCCGCCTGCAAGGCGGCGGGAGGAATGCCAAATCCCCCCCGGGAGGGCGGGAGGGGACCCCCAAATTTGCGGGGGCCCCCCCCCCAAAAACGGGAGAGTTTTGGGATGTATGGATAAAAAGCTCTCCCTTGACTTTTAAAAGTAGTTAAAAGCCCCCCCGCACATATAAAAGTAGATAATAGCCTCCCTTGCCCCCATATAAAATTTGATAAAAGCTCTCCCTTGCCATATTTAAGTAGATAAAAAGCTCCCCTTGCAGAAAATAAGGGAGATAAAGCTCTCCCTTGCACAAATTAAATAGAAAATTGCCCCCCTGCACTTTTATAAGTAGATAATAGCTCTCCCTTTCACATATATTAAAAGATAATAGCCTCCCCCGCACATATAGAAGTGATAATAGCCCCCTCCCCGGGACACAAAAAAGTAGATAATACCCCCCTGCACAATTAGAAGTAGATAATAGCCCCCTGAACACATAGAAGTATATAATAGCCCCCTGCACACATAGAAGTAGATAATAGTCCCCTGTACATATAGAAGTAGAGAATAGCTTCCCCCTGCATATTTATAATTAGATTATAGGCCCCCAAGATGAATAGAGACAATTAAAAGTAAGAAATTAACCACACTCACCTGACCTCGCTCCCTGCCGCTGTCGCTGCTCCCGGTCTTTTTCTTCAGCGGCGTGACGTCACCAGGCCGCGCGGGCAGCGTGATGACGCGCACACCGCCCGTGCACTCCGGCGCGCACAGAGCCGCATCCTGCCTGCGGCCACCGAGTGCTCTGAGGAGCTCTCTGCCAAAGCATCTAACTGTATGTGCGTCCGGCGGACGCACATACAGTTAGTCCCGCCACCGCTGCCATCGCCAAGGTCCTAAGCCGATAGCTTAGCGACTGGTAACGGCTTAGGACCCTAATGATCGGCAGCGGTGGCGGATAGCGGCGGCGCTGGGGACTAGTTTCTACCACTATATGGTCACTGTATGGCGGTGGGATATGTCTTCAGAGCGTGTGTACAGCTGATGGTCACATGTGGGGGTCGCGTTTGGTCAGGGTCTGGCCAGGATTATTTGATCCTTAAGTAGTAATAGTTTTGGGTCTTGGTTTTGTAGGAGTTTTTTTAGTAACAATTATTTGCATGGTCTATTTGCTCCATGTGTAGGTGTATGTTTTGGTGACTTATTTGTGAGGTATTGCACTGTCATATGTAGGTGAAAGGTTTTGAAAAAGTTAATTTGTCAGCTCTGATTTTCATTGTGCAGTGACTGCTGAGGAGATAGACATGACCCAGAGGCAGTGCCGACTTGAGTCAGCCCGAATTAACCAACCACCCCTCCCCTTTTCCCTGAGTCCCCAATAACAACAAGACAAATGGCTTTGGATTAAATGGCCACAGGGGCCGTTTTATTAACAAAAAATACAAAACAGTAATAAATAACCTTCCTTATAAAACATTCCAACTAATATATATACCCCCAAACAACATTCAACCCCAAAACTGCACCATGAACCATCCACACCATTGGGGCTGCAGGTCCTTGGAGCCACCCCCACGGTCTGGCGACCCATTCTCCGTTTGTAATTACCCTCAGCCGTCACCCCCAACTCGAGGGCACCAAGCGGCCACCCCGGGCGACCGCTACCACACCTGGCTCTCAGGAGGCCCCACCTGAAAGAGCCCCACCGTCGCCAGACCAACCACATGTTCCATCATGTGATTAGGGAGCCATAGAGGGCTATGACTCCCAGCACCATCTCCTAGCTCCAAGGACCCCCAATGCCCACCGGCCACCATGACAAACAACACCACAGCCGCTGCGACAAAAACACCAGGCAAAACCACACCAAACCTAATAATCAAGGAGGGAGGGTGGGAGATTGTGCCTCCTGGGCGCGGCTGCTTCCTGTGTACGTGCGGCGGCCTTAAAAACCAGCCGCACGTCACAGACTCTCCCCGGGAGGCGCGGCCCGCCGGGTCATGCGGGGGGGGGGGGGTCACCACCCTCTCCGCGCGCGACGGGGCCGGCCCCCGTCTTGACCCAGATTCAGAGCAGACTTGAGTCAGCCCGAATTAACCAACCACCCCACCCCTTTTCCCTGAGTCCCCAATAACCACAAGACAAATGGCTTTGCATTAAATGGCCACAGCGGCCGTTTTATTAACAAAAATACAAAACAGTAATAAATAACCTTCCTTATAAAACATTCCAACTAATATATATACCCCCAAACAACATTCAACCCCAAAACTGCACCATGAACCATCCACACCATTGGTGCTGCAGGTCCTTGGAGCCACCCCCACGGTCTGGTGACCCATTCTCCGTTTGTAATTACCCTTAGCCGTCACCCCCAGCTCGAGGGCACCAAGTGGCCACCCCGGGCGACCGCTACCACACCTGGCTCTCAGGAGGCCCCACCTGAAAGAGCCCCACCGTCGCCAGACCAACCACATGTTCCATAGAGGGCTATGACTCCCAGCACCATCTCCTAGCTCCAAGGACCCCCAACGCCACAGCAAGCATGCGAGACACCTCACGCATGAGCCGCACCCCACAGCCCCAAAGCCCGTTCCACTCCGTCTTGAATGCCTAAACTCCATAAATCCAAGCCTATGGCGTTAAGATGTACTCCATCCGCCCTCCAAAAATTGCCCTCACCGGGCTCCAATTCCCTGTGCCGCACGACCAACCCTCCATTCCGAGCCACAAAACTCGACACATTTCGATTCAACTCAACCCGGGATTTGTTAAGTCGCTCCACCGACACAGCTCCCCTCCATGACTTCCGGGGCACAATGTCAGACCAGACTACCACGATACCTGGGAACAAGGACCAGATACGCAGCAAGTCATTGCCCCCTAAGTGAAGAACCAGGACATCTGGAACACGATCCCACTGGGCAAACCGTTGAATCTCATACAGCAGATCCCGCCACAGCATACCACGCATTCCAAGCCACCGTATCGCTGCCAATTCTCGCGGCACACCCATCTGATGGCCACTCAAGCACAGATCCGCACGTTCCGCTCCCCAAAACACAAACGAGTGTCCAAGGATCCACACCAGGCCCCGCGATTTTGGACCTGGGGAAGGAAACAAACACAACAATGGGAAGCAAGAAGCACGCAAACCAACACATACACAGAAAGAAGGAGCGCAAACTGATACGAGAAAACAACCAGACAGTGAACATAGGAGAGAAAGAAGGAACGCGAGCAACCCGCGGCTCAATTGGCTAACAGATGGGGCCGTATATAAAGCCGAAAGCGCTCCGACTCCCACCGGCCAATACGTTTGACCGCAGCAGAAGAAAGACCCAAACTCGCTGCCTCTGTCGCCGCGCCAATCCGAAAGGAGTGCGGCACGAAACGGCCCGGCTCCAACCCCAGCTGAGTCAGACATTTCCGAAACACCCCTGTAAATTGGAAACGGGACAAAAACTCGCCGTTGCCATGCCGCAGCAACGGACCCGGCCCTGCCTGAACACGAGCTGAATAAGCCCGCCAGCAAGCCACCGGGCACATGCTTGACCCCTTCACTTCACCCAAAACCACGACCTTCCCCTTGCCAAAAATATCCGTCTTAGACCGCTTAATACGGAACTTGACCCTGTCACTCAACAACTCCACATCCCCCATTTGTAATCCCCCACCCTCTTTCTTACTCGGTGACACCAACTCCCCAATCCGCAAGGCCCCGAAAAATGCCCAGGAGAAGGCCAACCTGAACAAACACAACTCCAACTCATCAGAACAAACATCCGCCAACACTCCCCCTAAACATTCCAACAACCGAAAGTCCACCGGACGCCTAGAATCCCGAGTGGCCCGGCCTTTCCGAAAGCCCCGTACCACCTGACGCACCACAAAAGCCTTAGTGCAATCCACCTGGGCCCGCAACTTAAACTCAAACGCCAAACCGAAAAGGAAGCGAGAAACCCTGGATACAACCCAACCTGGACGCATGACCTAGAAAACAACACAAAGCCCAAGGCCGATCCTTCTCACACACCCGTTCACCCAACCCCTGAAGCCAAGCACTCCAGACATTCCAGGAAGCTTCATACGCCACCCACGTCTTGTCCGCCAAAGAAGTCTGAATCAGGCGAGCGGCCTCCCGTTGACTATCTCCCACAAATGCCCAGGGCAAGGAAGACCTGTGGCCGCAGCTCCCGGCGCCAGTTCTCGAAAACGGTCTGACTGGAAACGAGACAAGGCATCCGCTATTGAATTGTGTACCCCCCGGAACATGTTCCGCCACCACCCACGCATTGAGATCCAAGCAACATAAAACCAGATGCCGCAGCAAGCGCACCACTGGAGGAGAAGAAGCCGACAAACTGTTAATGGCTTGAACTACCCCCAGGTTATCACAGTGAAACCTCACTTTTCTATTCCGAATCCTATCACCCCAGATCTCCACCGCCACCACTATAGGAAACAACTCCAACAGGGCCAAATTACACACCAGCCCGGATTCCACCCAAGCCGATGGCCAACCACCAGCACACCATGAACCCTGGGAGTAAGCCCCAAACCCCGCGCCGCCTGCCGCGTCCGTAAAAATCTCAACTTCCGTATTTGAAAAACCGTCTTCGATAAACAATGAACGCCCATTGTAACGCTCCAAGAAATCGCCCCAAACTCTTAAATCATCTCTCAACTCCCCTGTAAGCCGCACGAAATGATGCTGGGCTCGCACCCCAGCCGTCGCAAACGCCAACCGCCGACAGAACACCCTACCCATAGGCATAATCCGACAAGCAAAATTCAACAACGATTGTAGCTCCCGAAGGGGAATCTTCCGCAAACCCCTCGCCCTTTTAACCTCCGACCTTAAAGCCTCCAGCTCCTCGGGCGGCAGGCTGCAAGTCATTGAGACAGAATCAATGCTGATCCCCAAAAAATTCAAGCAAGTGGCTGGCCCTTCCATTTTGTCCGGGGCCAACGGGACACCAAATTGCTCCGCCACCCACTGCATCGTCCGCAGTAGCAGCTCGCAAAGGTTGGAGCCCTCAGGACCGATGCACAGAAAATCATCCAGATAATGGATAATTGAAGGGACTCCCGCCACGTCCCGCACCACCCACTCTAAAAAGGAACTAAATGCCTCGAAGTAGGCACATGAAATGGAACAGCCCATCGGCAAACAACGATCCACGAAAAACGCCCCCTCCCAGAAACACCCCAACAAACGAACACTGTCTGCATGCACTGACAACAGGCGAAACGCCGCCTCAATGTCAGTCTTGGCCAACAACGCCCCCGGCCCATAACGTCGCACCCAATGGGTCGCCATATCAAATGAGGTATAAGCCACGGAACATAGCTCCGGATCAATACCATCATTGACCGACTGGCCCCGCGGAAAAGAAAGGTGGTATATCAGCCGAAATTTGTTCGGCTCCTTCTTGGGCACCACGCCTTAAAGAGAGACCACCAAATCCTCGAACGGGGGTTCCGCGAACGAACCCGCCATCTGGCCCAACGACACCTCCTTCGCCAGTTTTTCCAACACCACCCTTGGGTGTTCCATAGTGGAACGCAGATTCCTAATGGTGAATGGGACCTCATGCAAAGGGGAAGGGATACGGAAACCGTCCTCAAAACCCCACTCCAGCAACTCTGCACTTGCCCTATCCAGATACCTGGCGAGATACGCCCGCATCCTTTCCACCTTCACCTGCATCTGACCCCTGTCCACCTGAACCTGTCCCATGCCCCTTTCCTTTCTTGCTGCATCGAGAAAAGCCATGGGAACCCGCGTTGCACCCGGAGCACAAATGCTTAAACCGGCAGCCCCCCCCCGAACTTACAGTGGCCCTCGTTAAAGTGCCAACACAGCCCCAACTTCTGGCCTCCCGAGGCCGAGGACCCTCCAGAGGCTCCGCCTGAATGACCGGCACCGCCGGTCCCACCCTGAAAGGACTGACCATATCGCGCAGGTCCCATAACCCGCAGCCACAAATCTATATCCTTATTATCCCACCTGGCTGCACCGCCTTCCTCTGGCGGAACTGCTCATCGTACCGAAGCCAAGCCTGTCCCCCATAAACCCTCTGCGCCTCCCCGATTGCATCCAAATAGAACACAGCCGAACAATGCTCTGGAGCTTTTTCCCCAATCACGCTAGCCAAAATGGCAAACGCCTGCAGCCAGTTGTTAAAAGGCTGCGGAATCAGACTCCAACGACGCTTCTCTTCCTCCTCCTTCTTGCTCTCGTCCCTCTTGCCCTTATCCAAACTAAACTTTTCCAGAGGGAGAAGTGAAAAAATCTCGACATATTCATCTTTCCAGATCTTTTCCTTCACCTCTTTCTTCAAGTGAGAACCTAGAGGACCCTCAAAACAAACATAAACCTCCCCTTTCGCTTTATCGTCCAAACGAACCCCATCCCCTTGCCCTTCTTTATCCGTCTGAACCGAAACCGTGGGACCCTGCACCACAGTGGCCTGCGCCACCGTGCCCACCCCCGCAGACAACGCTGGACCCCAGCGCTAGCCGGAGAACCCGCCTGACTAAACCTCGCCAGCAACTCCTGTACCCCGGCTGCTAACCCTACCCACCCCGCCATGACACCCTCAGCCCCGCCAAGCCCCTGGGACCTGAATAAGCGCTGCGCCCTGCGACAGAAAGATAGGAGGAAACGGACAAGACATAGACGTATACTCACCCGGATGCACGGGTGCTGCGACCCCGCCAGCCGCCGCCAAGGATCCCTGAAGATGGTCACCGGAGGAGGGATTGCCACTGGCCGGAAAAAGGCTAGATACAGAAGAAGATCTGGAACGGGATCGCCCCTGCTGCGTCACATACGCCTCCTGCAAGGGCCGCGGGGACCTATCCCCCGCCGACAGATCCAAGAATCCTCCACCGCCTGAGCCGGCCAAGAGCCGCCCATCACCCACCGAATTCCGGCCAAGACCAGCCGATGCCGACTCTCCACCCTCTGGACACACCTGGCAGCACCCCCCGGTCTGCACATCACCGGGGCGGCCTGTCGCTGTCGAAGTTCCAGCCGATCCCAGAGGCGCAGCAGCCACCGCCCCAACCACAGAGCGGAGCCTGCCGCCCTCCGCAGAGCCCGGGCTCCTAGCAGAATTCCTCCCAGCCCTGGGCCCAATACCAGATGCCGACCGCCGTGCACCCCGGGCTGGAGGGTCCCTACCGGGACTTCCCCGTCGTCTCCGGGCTTTGGGGGTCACATCAGGTCTAAGGCGCTGCGGTGGCCTGGCCCTGCGCCCCCCCCTCGCGCCGCCCCCCGCCACGGACGGCGCCTCCGCTACCTGCAGGGCTTCATTAACACGGTCATGCAGCCATGCGCTGCCATGGGACCCGGCCGCGGTCCGCAGCTGGTCCAAAACCTCCTCCACGTCGGCCATTGCAGTCTGAAGCAGCGCGCGCAGGTCCCTCCAGATTGGGCCTCCTGGGCGCGACTGCTTCCTGTGTACGTGCGGCGGTCTTAAAAGCCAGCCGCACGTCACAGACTCCTCCCCAGGAGGCGCGGCCCGCCGGGTCATGCAGGGGGGAACCTCCCCCTCCGCGCGCTACAGGTCTGGCCCCCGTCTTGATCTATGTGGAATATGCAGAAAATTAGTGACAGGAACAGAAGGTTTTTCTCTGTAAAAACACATCCGCAGTTCACAATGAAAAATTCTGTGTGAACCCAGCCCTACTGAGCAAAACACAAAGGGCCCGGGCCCCGGATGTTTTAGGACCCTAGCAACGCCCCTGGCCAATACCACAAGTCTGGCTCAGGCACCACCTTTAACCTGGTTTGGCTGTTCTTCTGCAGGTCATACATACAGGGCAGTGTAGAGCCAATACCACAAGTCTGGCTCAGGCACCACCTTTACCCTGATTTGGCTTTTCGTCTGCAGGTCATACATACAGGGCAGTGTAGAGAAAATACCACAAGTCTGGCTCAGGCACCACCTTTACCCTGGTCTGTTCTTCTGCAGGTCATACATACAGGGCAGTGTAGTTCCAATACCGCAAGTCTGGCTCAGGCACCACCTTTACCCTGGTCTGTTCTTCTGTAGGTCATACATACAGGGCAGTGTAGAGCCAATACCACAAGTCTGGCTCAGGCACCACCTTTACCCTGGTCTGTTCTTCTGCAGGTCATACATACAGGGCTGTGTAGAGCCAATACCACAAGTCTGGCTCAGGCACCACCTTTACCCTGGTCTGGCTGTTCTTCTGCAGGTCATACATACAGGGCAGTGTAGAGCCAATACCACAAGTCTGGCTCAGGCACCATCTTTACCCTGGTCTGGCTGTTCTTCTGCAGGTCATACATACAGGGCAGTGTAGAGCCAATACCACAAGTCTGGCTCAGGCACCACCTTTACCCTGGTCTGTTCTTCTGCAGGTCATACATACAGGGCAGTGTAGAGCCAATACCACAAGTCTGGCTCAGGCACCACCTTTACCCTGGTCTGGCTGTTCTAACTGTTCTGCGCCAAAGTTTGGCGTTAAAGAATCATAGATGTGTCTACTTCTATGAATGTGGTGCGACGCCCCCAGAACGCCCCTAATCTTTGATGCACTAAAAAGCATAAGCTCCTGCACTTATTGCGCCAAAGTTTGAAGTGCAACTGTTCATACATTTATAGAACAGGGCTTCTAAAGCTTTTTGACGCCAGATAACTGGCACAGCCCAGTTCATACATGTCGCCCTTATGTATACATTGGGAGATTTCCCGGCGCACATGCTAAACGCACATCAGAAACATGATGTGTACTTGGCCTTACATGACTGCGTGCCGCCTGTCAGAATGGTTTTTGACATTCCCTCTAACCATGTTCGTTGATCCACAAGACCCCCTTTCTCTGGATGTTTTTTCTCGATCACACCATTCTCAGTATTCAGTATATTCAGTCAACATTGTTACACAAGAAAACCCCACAAGGTTGATGTTTTTGGAATACTGATCCCGACTATCCTAGCACCAATGACCAGGCCTCATGTCCATATTTGCCAACTGTTGTGGAATGTCAAGGAGAATACTGGAAAAATAGAGGTCTTCATGTGCTCCTGAAAAAATGGAGGTCCTCGTGGACTCCTGGAAAAATGGAGGTCCTCGTGGACTCCTGGAAAAATGGAGGTCCTCGTGGACTCCTGGAAAAATGGAGGTCCTCGTTTGCTCCTTGAAATATAGAGGTCCTAAAAGGCTCCTGGAAACATGGAGGTCATTTTCGGCTACTAGAAAAATGGAGGTCTTCTGGGACTCCGGGAAAATTGGAGGTCATTTTAGGCTCCTAGAAAAATGGAGGTCTTCTGGGACTCCTGGAAAAATGGAGGTCCTCTGGGACTCCTGGAAAAATGGAGGTCCACTAGGACTCCTGGAAAAATGGAGGTCCTCTGGGACGCCTAGAAAAATGGAGGTCCTTGTGGGCTCCTGGAAATATAGAGATCCTCATAGGCTCCTGGGCTCCCACCAAAAAATGCACGAATTGTATTTTTTTTGTCCATCCAGCACCACAAAAAATGGAATAAAAAAACATACTTGTGACCTTCCAGGAATCTCTTGGAAGAAAGGGGGAGCCTCCTAAAGAGTCAGCAACTCTCCTGCAGCTGCTGATAAACCAGGTGGTTGCAGGGTTGTGTGTCCTGTCCTGACGCCCAGTTACATACAGAAGGACCGTGTCACAGCCACCTATATATTTTAGTTGTGGCTGCACGGTCGGCCGTTCTGCATACAATGTTTCTATGCTGCTTCCTGTGTCATAGGTCGTTGTACAAATGCTCCTGCCTCACAGCAACAACAGGTTCTTGTATGCAGCAGTGCAAGCATTTTTATCCAGTATCACTCTGTAACATAGGAAAGATTAAAGGTGTTTTGCCACGATCTCACTTCATACCTCCTGCATCCAACTCTTCAGCTCTGTGTGCTCAGAAGGAGGCATGTGTGGTTTGTTTGAATTGCAGATCATGTGACCCAGCAGGATGACGTCACCAGGCCTTTCCTCTCTGTAGTCAAGGAAAAGTCTGTTTATATACAAAGCTGTGAGTAGTTACAATGTAGCTCAGAGGTAACATTTTTGCTTTACAGCACAAGGGTCCTCGGTTCAAATCCCTGCAGGAACCAAACCTGTGGATTTTATTTCTCTTTATCAATGCACAGACCTCATTGAGGTTTCTTTTTTTAATTTATTTGCACTGTTTGACTAATTACTAAGGAGCACAGAGGACGGGAGTAGAATGACAGCACCTGGGGTTTGAACACTCAGTAGCTGCCTGAGAGGAGAGGTGATGTCTGAGCATCTCAGCCCTGGTCATATCCCCTGGAGACGAGCTGTAAACAGTGGATCACTAAAGGAGCAGCTAAAACAAAAACGGTGCAGAATTTTTTATAATGATGAATGGTGAAAATGATTATTATTTAATGTACATACTTCCCACATCAATTTTACTTCATGGCAAAACCCCTTTAAGGCCCTAAGGCCTACTTTAAAAGGTTGGTAAATATGCCCCATTTGGGGGTAACCTATCTCACTTCTATACAGGAAAGCTCCAATAGTGAAGGAGACGGTATCTCTAAAAAACTGACCATTCAGTGTATTTTTTCCTGTTTATGTAAGGCTGGGTTCACACTGTTTTACACTGTCCATCAGATACTGTGCGAAAGGGTACCCTAGTGGCAGGGGCGTAGCGAAAGACTCATGGGCCCGGATGCAAAATTTCAGCTTGGGGCCTTCCTACTCCCAGACAACGGCTGTGGACCCCTACTTTTCAACAACAGGTTCCCTAGTGTCTGTTTCCTCTTGCCCCCTCCCTAAAAAAAAATTGTGCCTTCTGTTTAATGGGTTTAATTTTTGTTGGTGTATATGCTGAATAGCTTAATTGACATTTATCTGTAATTTGCCGGTCAGTAAGTATACAAGGTCCACATTATCACTACTACATAGTGACTAATACCATCATAATATTACTGACCAAACCACTATACCAAGACAGATATTACCAATAACAACAATATACAAGGACAAAAGAATACCCCACATATCACTACTGTATAGTGACTCATACCACCATACTGTAACTGACCAAACCAGTATATTAAGAGCAATACCGCGACATCATGATCACATATCACCACCATAAAGAGACTGAATAATACCATCGCACTGTTAGGGTATGTTCACACAGCATTGGGCGCGCATTTCGCTCCGTATTTCATTGCGTATTACGCTTAATACACTCTGAGCTGCACGCAGCAATTACGGTAATCCATAACTCTCATAGAGAACTATGGATTATGCCTCGTTCCCCCGCACGTACAATACGATCTTGTTATACGCGTGGGGAGATAAGTGACATGTCAATTATTCGCGGCGATTACGCTGCGAGTAATGCATGTCAATGGGGCCAGCGGGCTGCCAGGCCCCCGTGCTTTGGGAATACGCTTTGGGGATCATCGCGACTCCCAAAGCACCCGGCATATTGTAGCACGTACTGTACACTCCGAAATTATGCCGTGTGAACATAGCCTTAGTGAATATACACCACTACACTATTACCACAGTAAAGTGACCATATAGTGGTAGAGCAGCTGTACACAGGGTCTGCAGCCATATAAGTGATTACAGAGCAGTTACATTTAGGGACTCACAGATGATGTCTTATCTGATGAGTTGTTCTCTCTTTATTTTATTCATTCGGTCCAGAACATCATAACGTCTTCTCCCGGCCACACTTCACCCCGGCAGAATTTATAACACAAACATGTTAAACTCCAAACAGTGAAAGTACCCCCAGCGGATTATTGGGCTCCCATTTGTGCCACCAGTAGGTAGGAACACACTCCATATGGTAGACAGACCCCTCATATAAGACAGGGGGACAGGAAGCTTCTTTTAGGTAGGTTAGACCTTAAAAATTTGTCAGATAAGTATGGAGACTCTTCCAAGAAAATAGGCAAAGTCCCCCTTCAATATAGGGCCTCTTCTAGTAGGTACGTAAGTAGATAGACCCCCTATAGTACAGAGGTAAGTAGATAGGGCCCCCTCTAGTAGATAGATAGGGCCACTTCTAGTAGGTAGGGAGATAGGGCCACTTCTAGTAGGTAGGCAGGTAGATAGGACCCCTTCCAGGATGTAGGCAGGTAGAAAGGGCCCCTTCCGGTAGGTAGGCAGGTAGATAGGGCCCCTTCCAGTAGGTAGGCAGGTAGATAGGGCCCTTTGTGGTTGGTAGGCAGGTAAATATGGCCCCGTGTGGTTGGTAGGCAGGTAGATTGGGCCCCTTGTGATAGGTAGGCAGGTAGATAGGGCCCCTTATGATAGGTAGATAGGGCCTCTTCAAGTAAGTAGGTAGTTATTCCGCTCCCCCCCTCCTTTTATAAAAAAAAAAAAAAAATACTTATCTCAGCTCTTCTCCTTTCCCCCGCCGAACACTTCTCTTTGATTCCAAAGTCACACCTCCCACTCTGGGATGACAGTTCCTGCGTCTACTATGCCCCAAGCCTAGGCATAGGCTTAGGGCCTAGCACAGGCAACGGTGCAATGATATCATTAGATCACGCTATTGCCTTCAGTGAGTTAAGTGGCTGGGAATAGAGTATCCTGCTGCTTAGCCTCAGCCACTGCCTGCACCGTGCAGGCGGTGGCTGTGATCGCTGCATCACTGGGTCTATGTGACCCAGTAATGCAGCTGAGTGGCAAGGGGGACCAAGTGTGACCACTGCGACCCCTGTAGCTACGCCACTACCTGGCGGATACCATGATGAAGCCCCATAGAAATTGACAGTTCAGAGTTAAGTCCTATTTGGACAATGTTCGCAATATTTTCCATACTTACTTGCTTTTCTTGCATGACATAATATCTGGTCTACCAAGCTTTTGCATCCTGAACAGATAGCACATACTGCCTGTAAATAGAACAACATAGTCCAAATAAGACTGTTGATTTCTATGGGGCTGCAGCAGCTACATCGTGGTGTCCATAGGAGTACCTTTTCCATGGGGCCCAAATGGATACCGCCAGCAGACAGCATAAATCAGTGTGAATCCAGTCTAAAGCTAGGTTCACGTCACATTCATAGCTTCACACCAGGATATATAGATTAACTCCTTAGCGATCACCCACCGTCTTTTGACAGCGGGTGTTGCAGATTGTTAGTCTGCAGAGATGTCTTAAAACGTCTCTGCAGAAATGGGGGTTTTAGGCTCCCAGCGCCACAGCTGCGCTAGGAACAGAAATGTACTTAACAAGCCCTGTTCCTAAAGCAGTCTCTGCAAGTGCCGGGGAGTAGAAGAAACCTCCGGTCCACGGCGCTTAACCCTTTTATTGTAATCAAAGGACTTTCCCCAGCTCCATCAGATGATCGGGACTCCCAGTGACCCAATGGAGCAGGGAAATGTCTGTACAGAAAGCCCTGGGGACCTACAGTAGCCCAACGTCTGACTGTATAACAAGCCTGCAGTCAGGGCACACGGTGACACAGAGTCTAATGTATTAGAATATGTGAATATGATCTTAGAAAATATCGCTGTAAGGCCAAATTTAACCCCTCAAGTTCCAGGCCTGAAAAGTACTTAATGACCAGCACTTTTTTTAGTTTTTGCCTCCTTGTGTTTCAAGAATCATAACTTTTTTATTTTTTAAATGAAGCAGTTGTGTCAGGCCTTGTTTTATGCAGGAGAAGTTGTACTTTTTGGGGGCATAGTTTGAGTTTATATATAAATTACTTTTTATTATTATCATTATTATTATTATTATTATTAATAATAAATTATTTTTAATTTTTTTTAATTTTTTTTACACACCATTTACATTTCACACTAAATAACCTGTTAGATTAATTCTACAGGTTATGACGGTCGTCTGGATACCTAATATGTGTAGTTTTTTGTTTTGCTTTTTTGTGTAAAATAGGCACAATTATTTTTTATTACGGCAAATATTTATTTTTATTTTATTATTTATTTTTATCTACACTTTTTGTATGTTTTTTACTTTTTTTTTTATAATCCCATGAAGGGATAACTATTTGACATTTTTTTTTACACTTAGTAATGTATTAGCATATTCATATATGCTAATACTTTACTTTCTGTGTCAGTATGACACAAGCAGCATTAAGGGCAGCACACAGTGTGCCCTGACTGAATGCTTGTTATACAGACAGCCAGGGCTGACTGTACAGATATTCTCCGGGCTCCATCGGGTCACTGGGAGTCCCGATGACCCGATGGAGCAGAGGAATGACCTTTGATTATGTAGCGATCAAGGACTGCAGCAATCGAAGGGTTAAGCGCCAGAGAGTGGAGGTTTACTCCGCTTCCCGGCACTTACAGAGACTGCTTGTCTATTTATGAAAAATATCAAAATGTCATGACAATTTGGAAAAGTTTCAAAGTTAAGAAATTTCTGTGTGCAAGACAGATAGTTATAGCACACAAAATAGTTTATAACTAGCATCTACCATATGTCTGCTGTAGGTTGACATCATTTTTTAAATGTCTTTTTATTGTATTAAAACATTAGGGAGCTTATACATTTAATAGCAATCGTTCATATTTTCAAGAAAATTTGCGACAGATTTTTTTTAGGGACCAGTCCAGTTCTGACGTGGCTATGTCTGTTGGACATCCCCATAAATGACTTCATCTAACAAACTATACCCCTTAAAGTATTCAAAACATCACTTAGCAAGTTTAGGTGTTTCACAGGAATTACAGCAAAGTGGAGGTGAAATCTAAAAATTTCACTTTTTTTTTTTTGGCAGATTTTTAATATTAATCCACAATTTAATGAAACACGGTAGATGTGACCAGGGAAATGCAATTCAATATTGATTCCACAGATTCTGCCGTTCTTAGAGATATCCCATATTTGGCCTTAGTGCAATATTTGTCTCTACCACAATAGTAGGAGGAGCAACTACAGAACTTTGGGGTCTCATTTTCATTACAATTTTCTTTAGGCGCTCTTACAGGTTTGCGGACACTCTAAGGTGCTGAAACTTAATAAACACCCCTAAAAAGACCTCATTTTAGAAACTACAACCCTTAAGGACTATATCCAGGGGTGCAGTTAGTATATTAACCCCACAGGTGTTTCACACAGGTGTTTTTTTTAGCGTTAGGTTTTGAAAGTGGAAAATCTGCATTTTTCAAATAACATGCAGTTTTTGCTGAAAATATTTATTTTTCACAAAGAATCCTGGAAAAAATACCCAAAAATTTGTTACGCAATTTCTTCCAAATTCAGCAATACCCTATAGATGGGTGTAAACTGCTGTTTGGGCACATGGCAGGGCGTACAAGGGGGAGCACTTTTGACTTTTGATAATGTAGTTTTGGTTGGTGCCTGTCGCTTTAAAAACCCCCAAAGTAACAGAACAGGTGAAACCTTCCATAGGTCAGCCCATTTTGGATTCAACACCACTCAAGGAATTCATCAAGGGGTGTATTATGCATTTTGGGTGCACAGGTGTTCCACATTTTTTTTTATCATTGAGCCATAAAAATGGAAAAAAAAAGCGATGCTGCTTTTTGGAGGGAGGGGGATTTTTTACAGCGTTCGACATGCAGTACAAATGCATGATCACTTTTTTATACGGGTCAGTACAATTAAAACAATACAACGTTACTACTGGTACTACCTTGGGGTTTATATGACTTTTTGATTTGATTATTCCATGTTATATGCTGCGGGATAAAAAAAAATGTAAACTGTTTCTTTGCAGTGTTTATTTTGTGGGTTAAATGACGTCAGGGATTTAGAGGCTAAGCCTTTCTTTTTTTTTTTTATCTGTTTTGGGGTGATTGGAATGGGAGAAGGGCTGTGCGCATGTTTTACTTTTTTTGTTTGTTTTTTCCACTTGTATACTTTTTTTTTACTTGTATCAGTGATCTCTTAATCGGTGCTACAATAAGGGTATGTTCACATGGCGTGTTGGATCCGTAAAACGCATTCAAAAGCACTGTGTAAATGTACCAAAAAGCACCAACTGCAGGTGGGTTTATGCGTTTTGGCACAGAGGATCGCACCCTATAGTTTTAAAATAGGCATTGCTGTGTCAAGTGGATCAAAAATTGCATGCAATTTTTTGAAGGGTCCGAAAGAGCATCAAAAGAAGCAAATCAACACCTGAACCCGGGGTGTTTGCTTTTTACATTGAAAGCAACTTAAAAACACTGCAATTGTTTTGATGCCTGTTTGGTTCAAAACACGGATCCAAACACGCCCCAAAAAACGGGTCCAACAAAGCTTTTGTGAAATACCCTTACAATACTTTCCAAAATCCCCGATTTGGGCGGGGGGTTCCCGCTAAGGGGGACCTCCGCCCCCCCCCCCCCCCCCCCCCCCGGAAGAGTCAGCGAACCTCCCGTCGCCAACAGTCAGGACGCTTTCCCCCACAGGCACTCACCCGGGGGGGCCCGGGCCCCCCGCCAGCTCACCCGCCCCGGGGCTCTCATGACTTTTGCAGCGGTGCATGCTCTTATTACGGTATGGGGGGGAGTACCTGCCAGAGGGGGGGATCACCTGCTAGAGGGGACTCTACCGGCTTTTGGGGGAAAAAACCTGGCTTTCTTCCAGAGCTATTATGCAGTTAGGTGGAGTGGGTGTGGCTTTTCGAAGGCGCGTGGCTCACAAACAAGATGGGCGTGATCATGCAAATGTTTTGCTACGCACACCGCCCCTTCGAATCTCCCACTTTCCCACTTTCAAAAGTTGGCAAGTATGCCTTACATGACCATATTGCTATACATTGTAACTGCCAATTACCACGCCAAGGGAACAGCTGGGCATGGTGATGTCACAGACAACCCGGAAACCTTTGGGGCTGTGCACACGGATCCGATTTTGGATCCGTGTTGGACGAAAAATTGCATCCAATCGCAGCGTTTGACGGATAAAAGGAAACCCCAAAACGCACTTTGTGTTTGGAGCCTGTTTAAGACCAAAGGATCAACCCTAACTTTTTTTAAGGGTCCTGCGCACTTTTGGACCCAAAAATTACCATGCAAATTTTGGAAGGATCCCCAAAGACTAGTGAGACACATATCGGCGATCACTCGTCTGAACGGCGATGTGTGTCTAATATTAAAAGCAATGTAAAATAACATTATTCGTTATTCGATACGTGTTTGGGTCCATTTAGGGTCCGACAGACCCTAATCTATAAGCGTATTCAGGCATCCTCAAACTGCGGCCCTCTAGCTGTTGAGAAACTACAACTCCCATCATGCATTTATATAATCTGTAACAGTGGGAATGATGGGAGTTGTAGTTTCCCAACAGCTAGAAGGCCGCAGTTTGAGGACGCCTGCCATATGTTCACACAGACTCAACACACTGTGTGAACATACCCTTTGTTAGGTGTCTATGTGAGTGAAATCCCATAGAAACTATGGTGTATTTTTGCTGTGTAAATGCCACAAAATACGTTCCACACTTTCACTTCAAAATAATCTATATTAGGCGATTTTAAACTCATTTTGTTTGTAAATTGTGGGAAAATCCTAAGGGCCAAAATGTATGAAAAATGTCTAGTTCTAAAAAATTTAGTGTTTTGCCCCTAAGCCCAAAAACCTACCAGAGCCCATAGCAACCAATCAGAGCACCCATCTTATTTCATATAGTGCTCTGGAAAAATGTAAGGGGCGCTCTGATTGGTTGCTATGGGCTCTGGTAGGTTGCTATGGCAACACAGTGAATTTTACAACTACACAGTTTTCATACATGTGGCCCTAAGTAACATGAATCTGCTGGAACAATTTATTTTCCTGAGCCAGCCCTCTGATACTACACAGACGACCCTGCAGCACGTCCGGTCTCTGCCACTGACTGTACTGCGCATGCGCCACCCGCTGGGAGACGGGCGTTCTGCACGTCTTTAAAAAGTAGCGCATGCGCACTTAGGTGTGCTTAGCCGCGGGAGCGCGCTAATGACGTTGATCTTGAAATCGCCTCCTGGTTCACGGGTCACCGTGATCCCTGCGGTTATAATCTGCGATTTATTCCCCGAAGTGAACGGTCGCGGGAAATGAGTTATTATTCTATCTGGGTTTATGTTTTAGAAACACCACAGCCTCCCTGACCACAACAAAGATGGCGGATAAGTGCTATAAAGCGCCTCCTGCTCTCCTCGCTACGTGCTCGCTCTCGGGACAGCAGGCTGACAGACGTGCGCAGCGATTGGCCGGTTCAAGACAGTGTGAATTTTAAAAACTTGGCGGTTGTTGTAGTTGGATCCGGCGGCGCACCACGGGAAGAGAACGGAGATAAGGCCGAGAGGAGCAGGACTGCGAGAGAAGTACGAGGAAGGCAGCGGAGAGAGGAGGGCCGCTCCCGGGGTATGTGCTGTATGATGCAACCTCGGATTCCTGTGCGCGGCGATGTGTCCTCACTACGGGATGCGAATACCCCGGTGCATCCGCTCCGCACCGCGGCCGCTACAGGCTACTGCTCTCTGCTATCAGCGGCTGCAGGCGGAACGGGCCACAGCTATACTGATCACTGCAGCTCTATGCAAACCCCGGTACACGAGCGTGCGGAGGTCGGCCGGGCCCCCCCCCCCCCCATACACTAGCCTGTGGTGGCTGTCTGCCCCCCCTCCCCCCATACACTAGCCTGTGGTGGCTGTCTGCCCCCCCTCCCCCCATATACTAGCCTGTGGTGGCTGTCTGCCCCCCCTCCCCCCATATACTAGCCTGTGTTGTCTGTCTGCCCCCCCTCACCATTAATACTAGCCTGTGGTGGCTGTATGCCCCCCTCCCCCCATATACTAGCCTGTGGTGGCTGTCTGCCCCCCCTCCCCCCATATACTAGCCTGTGGTGGCTGTCTGCCCCCCCTCCCCCCATATACTAGCCTGTGGTGGCTGTCTGCCAACCCTACCACCCCTATACTAGGCCTGGGTGGCTGTTGCCCCCTCCCCCCATTACTAGCCTGTGGTGGCTGTCTGCCCCCCCTCCCCCCATATACTAGCCTGTGGTGGCTGTCTGCCCCCCCTCCCCCCCATATACTAGCCTGTGGTGGCTGTCTGCCCCCCCCCTCCCCCCATATACTAGCCTGTGGTGGCTGTCTGCCCCCCCCCTCCCCCATATACTAGCCTGTGGTGGCTGTCTGCCCCCCCCCCTCCCCCCATATACTCGCCTGTGGTGGCTGTCTGCCCCCCCTCCCCCCATATACTAGCCTGTGGTGGCTGTCTGCCCCCCCTCCCCCATTACTAGCTGTGGTGGCTGTCTGCACCCCCCCTTACAGGAGCCTGTGGTGGTTGGCTCCCCCCCCCTTACAGGAGGCACTGTTGGTGGTTGGCTCCCCCCCCCCCTTACTGGAGACTTGTGGTGGTTGGCTCCCCCACCCCCCTTACAGGGAGCTTGTGGTGGTTGGCTCCACCCCCCCCCCCTAAGGAGCTGTGGTGTTGGCTCCCCCCCCCCCCTTACTCAGGAGCCTGTGATGGTTGGCTCCCCCCCCACCACCCCGTACAGGTGCCTGTCGGTGGTTGGCTCCCCCCCCAACCCTTACAGGAGCCTGTGGTGGTTTGGCTCCCCCCCCCCCATTAACAGAGCCTGTGGTGGTAGGGCTACCCCCCCCCCATTACAGGAGGCCTGTGGTGGTTGCTCCCCCCCCCCCCCTTAAAGGAAGCTGTGGTGGTTGGCTCCCCCCCCCTCCTTTACAGGAGCCTGTGGTGTTGGCTCCCCCCCCCCCCTTACAGAGCCTGTGGTGGTTGGCTCCCCCCCCACCCCGCCCCTTAAAGGGCCTGTGGTGGTTGGGCTCCCCCCCCCCCCCCTTACAGGAGCCTGTGGTGGTTGGCTCCCCCCCCCCCCCCCCCTTACAGGAAGGCCTGGGTGGTTGGCTCCCCCCCCCCCCCCAACTTACAGTAGCCTGTGGTGTTGGCTACCCCCCCCCCCTCACCCCTTACTAGGAGCCTGCTGGTGGTTGGCTCCCCCCCCCCCCCCATTTACAGGAGCCTGTGGTGGTTGGCTTCACCCCCCCCCCCTTACCGGTGCCTGTGGTGGTTGGCTCCCCCCCCCCCCGTTACAGGAGCTGTGGTAGGTTGGACTCCCCCCCCCCCCCCTTTCAGGAGCCTGTGAGTGGTTGGCTCCCCCCCCCCCACACCCCCTTTACAGGAGCCTGTGGTGGTTGGCCCCCCCCCCACCCCTTACAGGAGCCTGTGGTGGTTGGCTCCCCCCCCCCCCCACTTTACAGGAGCCTGTGGTGGTTGGCTCACCCCCCCCCACCCCACCCCTTACTGGAGCCTGCGGTGGTTGCTGTTCTTCAGGGCGGTGCTAGAGGAGGGCAAACAAGATAAAGTGGTTTTCCACCTCCTCTAAGAACCATAACTTCTTCTGTTCCTGTTCCGTCACTTGCAGGCGGCGCTGTGAGGCGGATCCCAACATGTATCTAAAAGGGTATGTTCACACAGACGCAACATGGTGTATGAACATACATATAGAGCCCAGAGAGATCTGATAACCGAAAGGGGGCAAAGAGGTAATCTCCTTGTAGTTGCTTTGTCGACCCGTTAGCAGATGCAGGTTCTAGGCATCTTATTCCGTCCATCCTCCAGTATAAGCTACTGCCCATGCTTGAAGGTATTTGCCAATTGATTAAAGGTACGTTATTTTAATCTCACACAAACGATTGCTGCTTTTTATGTTAAGATCTTGCCAAAACATAGTCGCTTTGCAATGTGTCATGAAACATTGTCCCTACCTATTCCTAGATATCCCTCTATGTGATGGGCTGCATCAGCTCCTCAGGTCGCTATAGCTACAGACCTGTTTGATCTCTCCTGATCGACTGCCAGCACTGGTCACTACAGCTACAGACCTGTGCGATCTCTCCTGATAGGCTGCCAGCACTGGTTGCTATAGCTACAGACCTGTTCTATCTCTCTATAGGCTGCCAGCGCTGGTTGCTATAGCTACAGACCTGGCTTCTACTGCAGCCTTGTGATAGAAGCCAGTAAACACGCCCGAATTCAAAGTGAAAACCAAGAAAACCGGAATTAAGGTGAGATGAATCAATGTAGTGAGACAACCCCTTTAACATTGATGGGGCTCTCACTTGATTGAGACCCGGCTTCAGCATGTGATGGTTCTTTGTAGAACAAAAATGCTCTTCTCTAAGAATCCTTGTCCGTTCTGTAAGGCTTTCGAGGTTTGTGCCTGCAGTTTTTTTATGTGATGGTCACGGTTTGTCAGAGCTGTGCCTTGTGTTAAGCGGCTCTCCTATGTGTGTAGCACACGGCCATGGACAGACTTTGATTTAATTGGAAGCACATAGCGCAGGTCTTTTCCCACTTGATTGCTATCTACAGCTTAGACCACATCCCATTTGGGGGCTACATTGCTGATCTTGCAGGATCCTTGGGGAAAAAAAGTATTTCAACAGCTGCTACAGCAGAGCCATAGAAACCAATACGCCAAAAGTCATGTCTTCTGGACTATTTGTACTTCCCCTTGTATTTGCTGAATGTGCTGCTAGACCATGCTCTTTACATGAAGCCTGCTGCATAAAAGGCAGGTAAGGACTGGAACCTTCCCATAGCTCCAATCCTGGCATTGTAACCTTGCATGCCATGGAAAACGTGACTGGCCTGTGAGGGATGATGAAACGGTGCTGCACACTGTTTAATTGCAAAGTTGGCCCCGGTGACCACATCTTGGGTGTGTCGCCTGCTTGTCATGGCAGCTGGGGGCCTAGGGAAGATCTTTATGGCTGCCACTTTTTCCATCAGGGCCAAAGGTAGACTGTAATGAAAGCCACGACTATTCACTGCTCTGCAATATGTTACAGAACAGTGTACCATCAATTGTGGCCCTTAGTGGTCAAGAACATTAGCTAAACTAAGTATGATTTTAACAAAGCCTATATCATTAACAGTAGTGTATGGAAGAGCAGAACTTCTCCAGTATTACATACCTCCAGTAGCAGTCTTATCATGTGACCACCACACAGGTATGTGACCCTGGTATCCAGGTAACAATAGTGTATGGAGGAGCAGAACTTCCTCCAGTTTTACCACCTCTGCAGTGTCTTATCATGTGACACCAACAGGTCATGTGACCCCTGGTATCCAGGTAACAAGTAGATTATTGAGGAGCAGATACCTTCTCCAGTATTACTACCTCAGCAGCGTCTTATCATGTGACCATCAAAACAGGTTGTGACACATGGTATCCAGGTAACAGTAGTGTATGGAGGAGCAGAACTTATACCAGTATTACCACCTCACAGCAGCATCTTATGTGACCACCACACAGGTCATGTGGACCCTGGGTATCCAGGTAACAGTCGTGTATGGAGGGCAGAACTTCATCCAGTATTACCACCTCCAGCATGCGTCTTATCATGTGACCACCACACAGGGGTCTTGTGACCCTGGGTATCAGGTAACCGTAGTGTATGAAGGAGCAGAACTTCTCCAGTCATTACCACCTCCAGCAGCATCTTACATGTGACCACCACACAGGTATGTGACCTGGTATTCAAGGTAACAGTAGTGTATGGAAGAGCCAGAACTTCTCCATGTATTCTCTCTCCAGCATCCTCTTATCATGTGACCACCACACAGGTCATGTGACCTCTGGTATCCAGTTAACAGTAGTGTATGGAGGTGCAGAGCTTCTGCAGTATTCCTGAAGTAAGATAAAATCCATGCAAAAAAATGGGCATATAAGCACCAATTCAGTAACGCTCACAATGTTGGGGTATTCCGCATATTGCTGATGTATTTTGGAGCAGGAAAATGCCCTTAGACGTAGCATAAAGCTGAATCCAACTGACAGCATTAAACACCTGAGCAGGCTCACATGGGTCTCCCTACACAGTCAGAAACAAAAGTACAACTATCAATGGATTTTCAATGTATCCTGACGGATGGACTTTATTGATCCTCTGATCAATCGGAATCCTCCATCAGATTGGTCTGTACTAGTGGTAGGCGTGAAGGCGATTCCACAGCCGACAAAAGAACCAGGCACTTGGTTATCCAGAACACAAAGGTGAGCAGGGTGCACATATTTAGGGGTCATACCCATCACACTATAGTTTTTGTGCACTGAACATCTTTTATATTTTGCATTAATTTAGATTTTTCACTTGACAGCGACTTTAAAGGGGTTGTCTCACTACATTGATTCATCTTACCTCGGTCCTGTATTCTTGGTTTCATTTTGAATTCAGGGGCGTGTTACTGGTTTATGGTCTTCAACTAGCTGCTCAGTAGAAGCCAGGTCTGTAGCATATAGGCAACCTGTGCTGTCAGATTATGGGATAGATCAAAAATATGTCTGTAGTATAGCGACCTGAGAAGGCTGATACTGCCATTACAGGAGGGGATATCTAGGAATTGCGTAGGAAACTGCTTAATGGCACACAATATTGCAAAGTGTCTTGTTTTTGCATAGATCTTTAAACATTAAAAATGGCAGCATTCTGTAGTGAGACAACCCCTTTAAGGCCCCATTCACATGTCTTGGGGCTGAATTGCTGTTCTCGTCAGGATACATTGAAAATCTAAATTAATGCAAAATGAAAAAGATGTGCAGTGCACAAACTATAGTGTGATGGGTCTGGTCCCAAAAAAATGCGCACCCTGTAATGAACAGTAAATTAGCTGCTCACCTTTGTGTTCTGGATAACCAAGTGTCTGGTTCTTTTGTCGGCTGTGGAATCGCCTACTAGCAGTACAGACCAATCTGATGGAGGATTCGGACTGATCAGAGAATCAATGAATTCCATGATGCTTCAACACAGTAGTTGCATTAGATCTATGCTGTGGAGCTTGATCCCAAGCGCCATTTTGGTTGATGTATTTGAGAGCACAATCCTTGTCAGTAGCCGCATTGAGCAAACTTTTATTAATTAATGTTTTTTTTCTGATAGGTTTAATGTGCATGATGGGGAACGATGAGGGGATTCCAGTGAAAGTCGCTCTAAGGTGTCGTCCTCTGGTCTATAAAGAGATCAATGAAGGCTGTAAGCAGTGCCTTACGTTTGTCCCTGGGGAGCCTCAGGTAGGTGAATGCCGGGTCTGTTCTCCTTTGGGTTATGTTCCTCAGGGCGCATGCTGACCTTTATTTCTAATGCACAGTTGATCGTTGGAAGTGAGAAATCGTTCACATACGACTTTGTCTTTGATCCGTCTGCCGAGCAGGAGGAGGTCTATAACACTGCTGTGTCTCCACTTATTCATGGCCTGTTTAAAGGTATGTACATGAAGTAAAAGGGAGGCTCGTGAGGGTCTAATTGCGGGATTTATCATGCTATGTATACCACTTTTCTAGAGCTGCACACTGCCCAATCGGCCCTCTTGACAAGATCTTGGGGTGCTGCCTGCTTGTCATGGCACCTGGGGTCCTATTACAGAACAGTGCTCTGTTGATCGTGCCCGTTAGTGGTCAAGAACCTTAGGTAAACTAAAGTTACAAGGGGGAAAAAAAGCTTTATAGGGGTTTTGCCACGAAGGCGATCATGCTTTTTTAATCTTGCGTTAGTTTTCATTATGCTCAAAAGGGGCATATGATTCGTTTGAATCATCTATGTAACCAGCCGGGGTTGATATCACATGCCTTTCCAAATTTTAGAGAGAAATAACAATCCAATTCTGAAGGTAGCAACAGTTTGGCGAAAACGCATCGATGTGAATTTATGTACTTACTTTTTCGGACTATACAGGGGCACACCGATTATAAGGCGCATATCACTGAGGCCTGTTAAGGGGGGGGAACTTCTTGGTTCATTATAAGGTGCCTGGTTTAAGCGCGCCGGGCACATAATGAACAAAGCGCAGACGTCAAGCCATGCTCCATTCAAACACTTTCACAACATAATTCAAACTTGTAAAACGTGTAACAAAGTAATTTACATGTTACAATTTCCGTGCCGTATTAGCGAAATACGTGTCACACTTAGTGAAGATTATTTGCAATGATTTGCAACTGATTTCGGAACGTATTTACATCGGAAATACGAGTGAATCAGTTCTGAAATCAGTGCGTGAATCATCAGGGCCTTAGTGACATTATTTGCAATGAATTTCGGAACGTAATTTACTTTTGTAAATTCAGTTGCAAATCAGTGTCACTAAACTAGCTGTACCTAATACGTTCTGAACAAAAGCCTAAAATCCCAAGTGAGAATTATTCATATATAAGGCGCATCGGACTATAAGGCCTCGTTCACACGGCTTATTTGCCGACTGATTGGCGCCGTATTCCGCGCCGGATTTGCGCTTCAATACGGCGCCAATCCGTGGAGTCATTACGGTAATCCATGCTCTCATAGAGAACAGTGGATTCCGTCGCTCCTCCCCGCTCGGCAAATCCGCCGCGGGGGGAGAAAGTGACATGCACATTATTTACGGCGCGGACGCATTCTGGCCCGCCCCCGTCCCGCCCCTTATTCACGGCGGATTTGTGAGCTCAATACGGCGCACAAATCCGTTGGGAATAAGCCGTGTGAACACGGCTTAAGGCGCACTTTCGATTTCTGAGAAAATCATAGGCTTTTATGTGCGCCTTATAGTCCGAAAAATACGGTACCTATATTTTTATTAGGTTTTTATCCTCTTTTCATGAGGATATTTACTAGGATGAGCAACCTTTATTTTTAATACTTCGTCGTTTGGAGGGTTGAATAGATGAGCGCCGGGAACCACGTTTTTCTTCTACTTTCCCCACAGTGTGACACATTTTTGGATACATTTTCTGGACTGCAAAAACATATCCCTATTGTTTCTATGGGGTTTTCAGTGCATAAAACAGATCAAGAATTGACATATCAATTCTTTGAATGCATCTGTTTTACACAATGCAAAAACATATATGTAAAATATGCATCTGAAAAACCAACCACCCAGTTTTAATAGTTGCATATTGCTTGACAATATATTAAAAAAAAAAAAAAAAAAGTGGTGGGACAAGATGTACTTTTTAAAATGCACTTCCACCAAAGTCCTTGTACATCTGTGGATAGAAAAATACAAGTTATGCCTCTTGAAAAGCAGGGAGGAAAAATGGAACCTGAAATAAATTGCTGCAGTGAAGATTTAGAAGCCTGCTCCTCCTACTATGTTGCCTCTTAATTCAAGACATTGAACCCTTTACCAACATCTGACGTGCCAGTATGTCATGGGGAAGGGGTTCCTGGCATGGGATGTACTGGTATGTCATGAAGATCATGCAGGCTCAGAAACAGAGCCCACCGTACTGGCACATGAAACCAGCTGCAGATGGATTGATGTGCTATATGCCAAGACTTGAGTTTACTCCGGTTGTGGGTGATTAACCCCTTAGAGGCTGCTGTCAATGTGACCACGCATTTAAGAATGACAGTAAGGGGGCTCCCTTGGTCTCTACTGGCACCCTGTGGATGGAGTGTAAGTGGACAAGTCAAATGTAAAAAAAAAAAAACCACACACCACCCCTTTCCAAATAAAAATACCAATTGCCCCAAAAAGATAAAGTACACATTTGGGATCTCCACTTGTGTTGAAATCTGTCACGTTAGTTAAACCACACCCTCATCCCACTGAACAAAGCATGATGAGCGATCAAAATGTCAAACCCCAAAGTGTTATAGATTAAAATCTGTTCAACCTTAAAAAAAATCTCTTGCAAAACTTTTTTTTTTTTTTTTTTTTTTTTTACTTTGCTGTATTTGGAGTTATGGCTACCAGAAGATGGCGCTGCTTAAATATTGTTTTAGACACAACCAGGATTGCAGTATTCATTCTGCCTCTGGATAAAAAAAAAAATTATTCAAAGGTGTCCCGCAAAAAACAAGTTCTAAAGTTCTGTATCCCAAAAGTGTTATGGCTCTAACGGATCTAAAAAAAGCTATTTTTTTTTTTTTTTACAAAAGCATTTCTATAGCATAAAAGTAAAAAAATTCATTGTGAGTATTCCGACCCACATACTAAAGTCATCATGTCATGTATACTCTGAAGGCTGCAAAAATGAAACCCAGAAAACAATGGAATTTTTTTTTTTTTAAATCAATCTTCATGGCTCATTGCTTAAAGGGGTGTTATCGTTTCATTAAATGGTCTTCAGAATAAGGGGACAGTGAAAAAACAAGAAAACTTTGCAATTGGATGTCATTAGCAAAGCTCCCTTGTTCTCAGTGCCCCTTTCTTGTGTTTTTATTTACATGATATCCGTGTGGGTTAATCCCCCTTTCCTTGCAATTTCACTAGCTGGAGTCTTTTACATTCTGTCAGCCCGGGGGGTGTTTCACGTAGCTGTTGTCTGACTTTGTTAGGGGCCTTAGATTTTTTTGTCTCCAACCTGCAGAAACAGATTTTGCAGCGATTGTACAAGGGAAAAAAACATGCAGTTTTGTCCCCGTGCCTAACTCCCCTGAATACATGAGATCTTTGCCGTTTTTAAAGCTGAAATAATCTCCAGTGTGAGAGATCAGTGCTCAGATTAGATTGAAGCACCCTGGGGTTGTTAAGTCTTTTAAAATAAGACTGATTTGGGGGACGTGACATGTGGATTCAGAGGGGAGGGGGGGGGGGGGAGTCCGGGCCCAGCGGGAAAGGGGGGTGAGTCTCCGCTGGGGGGGGGAAAAAACGCCCCTGCTTCACGAGCGGGGGAAGCTAAGAATCATGTGAATTAGCCGAAGTAAGGAACCGATACATCCCCTTTAAAAAAAAAAAAAAAAATTAAAACTCCCCTAGATGAAGTTCCTGAGTGGTGGTGATTCCAAAATAGGGTGACTTTTGGAAGGCTTCACCTAGTAATTCTGGTGTTTAGAAATGGGGACTTGGATAACAAAATTGTGTGCCAAGGGCCAATGCCTTCCTTCCTTGCAACCCGCTACACCCAAACAGATTTCCTTTTATGGGTATTGCCGAACCTGGAAGAAAATGTGTAACAAATTTTGCAGTCCCTCCCCCACAGCCTAACACTATCTCTAACTCCTGTGGGGTCAATATATATATATACTAGCCAAATGGTCTAAATAAAGGGATTCTAGCAAGAGAACAGTGACTTTTAATAACGGGACCTCCATCCCCTGATGAAGCCAGTTAGCTGGTGAAACATGTTGGGGGGTTTGGATAAAAATTTTAAATTTTGTTTTCCCTATAAATGGTGTGTATCGATTTTTAAAAGGGTTTTGCCACGAAGAAAAATTGAGTGGGAAGTTTGAAATGAAATAACAACATTTTCACCATTCATCTTTATTAAAATTCTGCACCGTTTTTGTCTGGCTGCTATTTAGTGATTTGTTTTTTACGCTCGTCTCCGGGAGATACACCAGGGTAGAGCTCCTCATCCGGTCGCACATGCTCAGACATCACTTCCCCTCTAGGAAGTACTGAGGTTCAAACCCCAGGTGCGCATTCTACCCCTTCCTCAGTACCCCTTAGTAATTAGCCCAAACAGTGCAAAATAAATAAAAAAAAAAACCTCAATGAGTTTGTGCATTGTAAAGAGAAAAAAAAAACCCCCCAGTTTTGGGACTCAGGGATTTTAACCTAGGGGCCCTTGTGTGTGAAGCCAAAAAAATTACCTCTCAGTATCACAAAGCTTTAACTAAACAACCTTTTTTGACTACAGAGAGGAAAGGGATGGTGATGTCGTCCTGCTGGACACAGATATTCAAATTCAAAAAACACACATGTCCCTTTGAGCACACAGAGCTGGATACAGGAGGTATGAAATGAGATGTGGCAAAACCCCTTTAAGTGTTATACTAAAAAAGTTAAGTTTTAGTGTTTATAGATTGAGAATGATAGTTAAGTTTGCCTATGGCAAAAATAGGAATACATACACCACACCACACAACACACAACAACACAAACACACACACACACACACAAAACCACACACACCACACACACAAAAACACACACACAACACCCCGGGTTTTAATCCTTAAAGGGTTTTACCGTGTCCCCCAAAAACAGTCTCTAAATCACACAGTTGGCAAAAGTATAGTTTTTTTGTACATAAAGTGAATGTGTTAAATTTGACAAATTGGGCTTGCCGGGGAAGGCCAAAACTGGCCTAGAGTAAGGGGTTATGGGGTCTTTTATAACATTGATGGCATTTTTAAAAGGATATGGGGGGAATATCCCTTTTAAAAGGCATAAAAGTCGTCTTGAGTAAATTTCCATAATGTTCTTTGCCCAACTACAGATCCTTCCTTACAGTCTCTTTTTTTTTTCCCGTAAAGAGAACGGAATCCTCATTTTCCCAGTATAAGACCCCTTGACCAAATTTAAGTAGAAGCCTGCTTTTCTGTCAGGGTGGAATCGCAATCCCATGTTGTGCTGCTCACAGGCAGACTAATGGGTTTAGTACATTTTTTGCTCTGTCTCTGATGGATTTCACTCGGAGCGAGAATACAGATCAATGTTTCTCCCCTTGAGGGGTTTTTTTAGGACAATGGTTAGCAGGAAATTTATGGTCTGTGAAAATAGATTAAACTTGGTTTTGGGTTGTTTAAAGGGTATAATGCCCCAAGTCTTTTCTTGGAAGACAGGCTCCGGGGAAAACCTTCTATGGGGGGAGCCCATTCCCTGAAAGAGAATGAACCAAAAGTGGGCTCATCCCCAGAGTGGTGAAGGCGTTGTTTTCGGGAAATTGAAAAAGGAGGATTGGGAATTTCTTCTTAAGGTTTCATACTTGGAGGTAAACCTACAGACGCAGATATATGTAAAGTTTTTGGAATGTTCCAAGCCATGGTGATGCATAAATTGGGGGATTTCCCCACTGGTTGGGGGGAATACATTATTTATAAAATGGGAGTACCCCTTTATTTAAAAATTAAAAAATGCAACTGAGTAAGGACAACAGACTGAATATATGAATACTTATCACAGTTTTTTTTTTTTTTTTTTTGCATTGATTTTAATGGAGAAGGCATTAAGTCAATGAAAGTAAAATTGGTGAAAATAACAGGAAAATGGGACTTTTTTTTAAATCAAAAAAAAAAAAGGGGCTATACTTGAGCTCAATCCCCTGAACTAAAGATAAAACCAGTGGGGGCAACCGGGCCCCATCTATTTGGGATGGTAAACAGGTCCCGGAAATTTGTGAGCAGTGCTCAAAAACCCCTCCACTAAAAGCCCAATTAGATGATAAAAAAAAAAACTGCACCTTAAATTGGTACTGTTCCCCCAGCATGCAAAAAAGCCAAGTTAATCATGGAGCTGAAAAATTCAAAATTTCCCAATAAGAAAAACCACTCACAGCCTTCTATGTATGGGGGGGGGGTTGCTGGTATTATAATTGCATATAGTTAAGGTGATAAAAAAGGGTGCCATTAATGCAGATACGAGGGGTGCACCAGCTAGCTTGCGCCTTTTACGAAATACTATTCCATTGGGGGGGCTGCCCCAGCACTTTCTAGGTGTCCAACACAAAAAAAGACACCCTCCGCCCCCCTTTTTTTGGGGCAAATAAAAATACATACTGGAAAAAAGATGAGGAAATTTTTTGATGATGGCCCGGTACAGAAGCTCGCAAGCCGTGTAAAAGACTACTCAATTTTGGGAGTCCTACACTAAAAATTTGCGAAAAATGGGACATTTTTTAATCAAAAACACAAAAGGGCTATCTTAGGCTAATGGGGGGACTTAGACTGAACCCAGTAGGAGGCAACAGGGCCCCAATGCCTTAAAGGGATAAAAGGTGAGGTAATTGCAAGCAGTGTGCATGCGGAATAAAACAGGTTCATTTTAATGTGCAGTTTTTTTTTTTTATGTTTTTTGCCCCTAGTGGAGAAGTTTGGGATTAATGCCAGCAGCCCCGACCTGTTTACCTTCCCAAAAGCAATGGGGTGTGTGCTTCCCCCTGAGTTCGTCTCGAGTAAAAATGGTGACCAAATCTGCTTAGTTGGTGCAGGTTTTGAAGCAGAAATGCCGTGGGCCCCTGCAGAGTCGCCCCGTAGAAAGCACCCTAAAGGTTATTGTTAAGCTTTGAAATGCTCCCTTTGTTGTTTTGTAATTTGACTTTTTTTTTTAAGACTATAATGAGGGGATTCTTTTATTTTTGTTTGCGCCCCCGAGTAAAGCCTTTCCGATTAGCATCGTGAAGACCGAAGGAAAGGGTTTAAAGGGACATGGAGTCATAAGTCTTACTTTGACTGCAGAGTGTGTTTAAGGGAAGGGCTCCAACTGTTCTCTTTTTTTTTCAGTTTTGTGGCTTTACGGAGGAGACGTAAAGACGCTGTAGTACGAAAGTTGTTTGGAGCGGGAATAGCTCCCGTAGGTGGCCTGACAGTATGAAAATTCCAGTCTTCGCGTTTAACCCTGCCTTTCACTATCTCAATAGATCAGAAGAAAAAAAGGGCAAAGTAAGTAAATAGACATGGTGGACCCGGCACAAGCATTGGGTTTTCTCTAATGTTGTCAGATTTTTCTTTAAACCTTTAAAATGAGGTTTTGCAGACTCCCAAATGTGCAGTGCAAAAGGATCCCAGAGCGGGGGTCTGCAAACAGCAAGGACCCAAGGAAAAACTTTAATCCCTGCCCTTTAATAATCAAGGGGTTTTCCCCTCTCTATTGGGTCATTGGATGCCCAAGGTGACCCAAGGAGCCTGGGGGAAAATTAGTCAGCCCAGGGCCTAAATTGGCCCAGAGCAATCAACGCAAGCCTGCGGTCAGGGCAACGTGTTCCCGGGAAAGGAGCCTCTGTCATACGGACAGTTGGGGTAGTGTATTGGCATCAGGAGTATGCGATACATTAAAATGTAAAATTTTATCCTTAAAAGGATTTTGAAAAAATGAAAAAGTTGCAAAAAAATTGTGCCCACATTACCAAAAAAAGCACTCTACCATATTGGGCCACAGCCATTTTTAACCTGTGCGTTAACCCCTTCAGGGCCGGGGGGTTTTTTGTGACCCGTTAGATTTTCCTTCCCTGCCTTCTGAAAGCCATAACTTTTTTTTATTTTTCCCTTTCATAGACACAGAGGGGCTTTTATTTTGTGGGAAAGATGTACTTTCAAATGGTGTTCACTATACTATAGAATTAGGGGAAAACCCCCAAAAAAAATTCAAGGGGACAAATTGGGGGGAAAAAAAAACGTAATTTTCGCCTGTTTCTGGGTGATTTGCGTTTACGGGGTTTAACTTTGGTAAATATAATGTGTTATCTGTATTTTAAAGGTTGTTAGATCCGGCAAAACAAAACTGTAGGGTTTCCGTTATGTTTTGGTACCGTAAAAAAATTCCAAACTTTTCTATTTTTGAATTTTGCGGGCCAGTTTGGCGACCAATAATTTTTTTGTACTAACCCCTACGGACGTCAGTGAGGGTGCATTTTTTGGGGGCTAAAAGTGTATTTTTATGCTAGCAGCGGGGAATGCTGCAAAATTTTTTGATAATTTTTTTTTCCCATTTTTTGATTTGACGAAAAAGACCAAAACGCTTTTTTTGGCGTTTGGGAAATTTTTTTTTCTTTACGGTTTTAAAGGGGTACGGGATAAATATGTTATATTTTTAAAAGATCAGATTTTTTTTCGGAGCGGCGATACCAAATATGTGTAACTTTTTTTTTATTTTAATATTTTTTTTTGAAAAATGGGGGAAAAGGGGGGTGTTTTTAATTTTAAATATTTTTTTTTTTGTATTTTTAAAACTTTATTTTTTTTTTATTACTGAAATTTTTTAAACCCCCCTAGGGGCACGATTTTTAAATACAACCAAATGCTTTGCATAGGCAAATGCTTTGGGTGTAAAAATGGGGTTCCCCACTTCCGTTGCGGAGGGAAAAGGGGGGCAAACCGGCCGGGTAAGTGACGGGAGCCTTCACAAGGCCCCCCCAAACCCATCCCCGGGGTCGCCGGTCGGCGCGCATAGCTGTCCCGAGACGCCCCGTCGGCGTTCATTCAGCACCGTGGCCATCTTTGCCGGGGTGTCTGATGTTTTTAAAACAGCGCCGGGGGGCCGGACCCCCCGCCGGCGCTTTTTTACTGCCGGGTGTTCGGCGTTTTTGCCGCTAACACCCGGCGGCTTGCGGGGGGGGTTGCGGGGGACCCCCCTGCAAAAGCCCTTAGGGCCCCGTTAGTACTCTCCCACCCGGGCGTAAAGGGGGTTAATCTAACGGGTTTATTAAAGGGGTTTGGGGCCCCCAGTGGGAACATGTCCCTACCGCAAAGCCGACTGGAGAGCTCGCGTTACACTCCATTCTTTTTTATGGGATTTCCAAGTCAGCAAGCTTTGCTTCGGGCCCCTTTGGGAAATCCCATAGAACAGAAGGAGAGTCAAACGCGAGCGCAACATCTTCATGATATTGGGGGGCCCCATATGCCCTCACGGGCTTGGTGGCAAAAAAACCCTTTTAAATTTAATTTTGTTTACACCCTTCAATTTCAGTTAAGCAGATGCAGAAAAAACACTTTTTTTTTCATTCACTCGCAAGAACGTTTAAAAAAAAAAAAAAATCTGCGTCTTTTATATGTAAACTGAAACTATGCCCCCAAAAAAAGAACTTTTCCGCATAAAACTCCTTACAACTGCACATTGAAAAAATTTAGGACTGTTGAAATTTCTATGGGCAAAAACTAAAAATGGTCATTAAGGCCTTTTCAGACCTGGTGCTTAAAAGGGGGTTTTGCCACACTCTTTCATTCCTCCCGCATTTAGTCTGTGTGCTCAGAAGGGGGCGTGTGTGATTTTTTTGAATTGCATATCATGTGACCCAACAGGCTGCATCACCATGTTTTTCCTTTGTAGTCACAGAAAAATTTAGTAAAGCATTGTGAGTGCTGTAGGTAATGTTTTTGCTTACAGCACGGG